>JAWNNR010000961.1:0-58742 GCA_035044725.1 Scaptomyza caliginosa | reverse complement strand
CGTTATTAAATGTATTTTTACTTTGTGTTTCCCGTCTAAAAAACATTTTATTTGTTTTAATGATGTGACTGTAACTGAAAGCTTAAAGATTATTCATTACTGGTACTCCCAAAATCAAATGATAATTGGTTCCAGAGTTAAAGAAACAGTCCAGTTGGGAATTAAAGTTTTTGTGACATAGTAGTGTCTTAAGATTACTTTGTAAAAAAAGTTGGTTACTTTTTAAATTACAAATATAAACAACATTTAAGTCAAAAAAGCTTTTACGCATAATAAATAAGTAGTCAGCTCTTTGCAGACGATACACGTAAAGATCAGGATGTGTGCTTTGTCTATAGCTTTATTTTATGAAGCGTTTTATTAAATTTTAAACCGAGTCTTACGGCCTTGTTTTAAAAGGTATTGCTATTTCATTATCTGATCCGACTGTCATTAGTCTGGTAATTATTGTATATTAATAAAAGCTTTTTGTGAGGCTATCTAACATAAGATCACGACTATAAAGTTATTGAAACGATTAACATAAATTTGGACATAGTCTATATGTAATTAAAAAAAGAGGTTTCAATTTATCAAATAAATACTATAATTGCAATTCGTGTAAACTAGATGGTTTTGCTTGGTCGTTAGCCGTGTCAAATGATTTTCTGTAGTCTGCATGCTCTTTCCGTTTTTCATCACTGTTTTACTTTATCAATATTCGAGATATCGTGTAATTAATCGGATGTTATATTAGACCATCTTTATCCGAAAAATTTTAATCTACTTCTTTCCAAAAGAATGCGGAGCGCCTATTGGATCTTCATGAGGGGTCCAAATTAAATCCACAAAACTTTTGCACAAAACAAATGCTCGCAAATTATTAAGTGACCAATAATGCTGGTTGGGTCATGACCACAAAACTCTTTTTTGGAAGAGGTTGCATCTTTTTCTCCATCGGATCCATCTGAATTACCGAATATTAACCCAAAATGTTTCCTGCGTGTATGCGAATTACGTTTGGGCTTCCAGATGGTCGTTCAGGCAGGAAAAAATGATTTCTCGCAGCGTTAAAAGTGGCGTTGCAGGACGTTAAATACGAGGTAGCTGTGTTGGACATATCCGCTACATTTTTAAGACAGTTTTTTGTGGTACGACAGAAACTATTTTGTCGCATCTAATTTGGTAGCTTTATCTAAAAGGATTCAAGAAATTTGTGAAAGGATTCAAAAATGCAGATACGTTTATTGAGACGAAGACGGAAGAACAATGACAGACATTTATTCCTTAGGATACTTACATATGGCGAGATACTTTCTTATGGTTATAGAAACGCAAGGACAAATTGTTTGTTTGAAAGCTTCGAATATGTAGATGCTCCTCATTCCTACAGCATCATTGAATTGGCTGTCTGGCATTGCAGTCGAACTTTTTGGCTTCCTTTGTCTTAGGTTATGCTCATATTTATACCCGCAACAATGTGCGCCTCGTAAAACAATTTATAACTTTTGCGCATTTGCCTAATAAGTTGGCATGTTGTGGCCAATAAGTTGCCGCAGAATAGCCCCCACCACTTCTCCATGCGCTCCCTGCACAAGTGCATCCTGGCAGACGACAGGCTGTATATACTATGCAGGGAAAACTATGCGAACTACGAAAAGTGCATCGCTCTATGTTCCTTCACTTCCCCTTATCCGCAAACTAGCAAACTAAATTACAAGCATTTGTGAAGCAACAAGAACAACAGGAACTGCCTCAAGCACACCTTCTTAACCCCTTCTTCGTGTCTTTGGGCGGGACAGCCGTCCCGCGGCACTTCCTGTCGCAGTCTCATTCATTGTTGTTGCTGTTGCTGCTGGCTTAACTACTGTTAATTCTTCTAATTGCGTGTACGTTGTTTGCGTGCGCTAATGTACCATATGCAAAAGCAGTAAGAACAAAAACAAAAACAACAGCAACAACAAGAACAACGTCAACAACGGCTATGTCAGCAGCAGCGTCAGGAGCATCACCCAAGAGAGGTTTTTAGGGCGAGGAAGGTGTGTCTTGAAAATGTGTAACTGTTTATGCCAGCCCTGTGTGGGTTGTGCACTTGAGATTTTCGATGCTGTTGTTGTTGTTGTTGTTGATGTCCGTCGCGTGCTGCCTGACATGACAGCAGTGGAGGAAAAGGGAAATATATATAGAGAGAGAGAGAGAAAAGGAGCAAGTTATTGTCGCACTTATTACCACAAAATGCAACACGCTCACTGTGTGTGCGTGTGCATGTGTGCATGTTATGTTATTATTAAATATAATTAAATTATGCAGCTGAGTGCCACAACGTCGCCGTTGCTGATGTTGCATAATAACCTTAATGCATATAAAAGCATTTGGGTTTTCACTTGCTCGTGTTGACAAACAGCTGACAAATCCTGACAGATGGGCTAACTTTGTATATGCACGTGCTGTGTTGCAATTGAATATAACTTTTTAGAATGTTATGTTCTAAAATGATGTTATGAAATGGGAATTTTTATCTAGCAGCGGAGGGATTTGAACCTATGTCTCCAATAATATATATTGTTAGTCCTAAAGAAGATCTCACAATTAGCAAATCCAAAACATTTTTAAGTCATTTTCACAGACATAGAAAAGCAAAAGTCTGACAAAACGGCTGAGTTGAGGCCTTTAAGGTAAATCAAAATAAGCTCATGGTATGTGCGACTTAAAAGAATTTTAATCGACTAGACTAAATATTATGCTCATCATAAAGTGGGTCCTGGTCTATTATGACGAAGCTAAATCAGCTATTGCAAACAAATGGCTTATTTATAAATCTGTATTGTATCGCAAACAAAATGTAATCAAATAATAAGAAAAGAAAAACTTTAAGTGTGAGGATACTGTACCCTGTACTGTATGTTAAAGCCATGGGGAGACTTTTGTTACGAGATTTTCCAAGTCACCATTGAAGATCACAATCCACTCGAAATTTTTTAAACCCTTTTTGTCGAAGTTGATTTGGATAAGCTTAGACGAATAATAACAGTTCTTCAATAATGAACATTATTTTTAAATATCTTTAAACTTAGACTTTTTGAGAAGAATCACAAATTCTACAAAAACGATAGCTAGCAACGATTTCCAAATTGAAAATTTGCTGAAGTTACCCCTAACCCTAGATTTGACTCATGGACATGGTCAAATTGACTCAGCTGCTGTTACATACTTTTGTTCTTAAGATATTTGCAATGTTAAGCTTAATCCATAATTCATAGAATTTTAGAAAAACCATAGATATATTTTGAAATTCTGTTTAGTTTATATATTTTTATTTTTATTCTCAGACTCTCTTAAATAGCCATAATTCATGTTACCTTATAAACGTATTATTTTATAACAATACTCGTATCCCTTGTATTTTGCTAACAAACTATGAAATTTCATATGTCTATTTTCAATACATGAATTAGATCAGAATAAGATAAGAAAATCAAAAAACTGTATAAATATGTTATTTGTTTTTTAGTTATATATTTATAGTATCCTCTTTAATTATGTATAAGTTAACGTTAAACTCCCTTGTATTGCATGTTGTTCCATTAAATTGTTTTAAATGTACAACTATCCAAAACTGCTGCAAGCCGTTATTAAAAACTTGAAGCAAATAAATAAAGTGTATATTAAAATGAAAACACGAAACCAGTCAGCCAAATGGCTGTATACGTATGTGTATAAAAACAACATAAAATTAAATTTGTTTGTGCATACATTTTTTATTTACAGATATTTTGTGTTTATTTATATTGCATAAATTGCTTTTGTATTCATATTGTGTCAATACGTAGTACCTTTATCTTTATGAATATTGTGTAGTTTTGCATAATTGTTGCCACTTTGCTGCCGTTCGCAAATATTTTTATTATTTATTATTTCAATAAGTATTTTTAAGCTTACCTTTTGTAACTATTTATTGTTTGTTTTAAATTTACTAACTATAAAATCATTTACTTTTATTTGTGGTCTATTTTTGTCATATTTTAAATACTTTTTTTAATGTTGTTCGGCTAAGATATTGATTTTGTTTTTATTATTATTTTTATTTGTTTTGTGCATATTTTTGTTTGAATGTTGTGTTTTATTTGAAAGATATTTCTATTTATATATTTTTTATTCATATATTTAATTTTTTGTGCAATATTTTGTACTAAATAAATATGTATTTTTAATGACTTGTGCTTAAAAGCGAAAAATACATTTAAGCAATTTAATTATTTTATTTTATTTTTTTTTAATTCGGTGTGGACCATTTTAATATGTACATGAGTTAAAATTTGTAAGCAAAACTTACTAGATAAATCACTGGATTTGAAAATAATGTCAAGCTTAACTTATTTACACGTCTGTCTAATTCCGCTTATATACTAGTTTATACAGAATGTTGTTTTGCCTGATAAAGTTAAATAAATGTACATATAAGTAATTATTGCTGCATAATGCCTAGTTCTAGTTCAATCCTTGTAAAAATTATTCAATTCAATATCCGTCGCAGTTTGTGGCTGCAACTTACTGCGAGACGAAGTGCCTCACGACTTTAGCGTATATCAGTGATAGCGATTCAAACTGCCGTTATTATTGTTGTTAATTCCGTTTACCAACACTACGCCATTGTGGTTATTGTTTGACAGTGTTATCACATTGTTATTGTTACTGCTGTTGCTGTTGCTATTAAACGAACGTCTACCAGTCGTATTTCCATGCACCAGAACCGCTCCCATTCCGTTACGCAGCGGCAAGGCCGGTGGAGGGGGTGTGGGAGTGGGACTGGGTGGCACATCATGATCCAGTGGCAGCGAATAGTGCGAATTGCTGTGTATGTATCCAACGTCAGTCATTGCATCGCAGGGCTTAGCATAGACTGAACCACCTCCGCCATTGTGATTAAAGTGATCCTGGGTAAGACGAATGCTTACTGGGTGGCTGTAGTGCGAGAGACTGCTCTCCTGCATGCTGCACTTACGACCGGGCATGTGGCGTGGTAGTGAGGCATTTAAATCAAAAATCTTGCCATTTGCTAAAAGTCTCATATCCTGTTGCGAATAATGCGACCGAGGAGTTGTAGCTACGGTTGCTTGGGGATTGTTGTTGGTCATGTAGTGAATGTTACTGAGTTGGGCAAAGGGCGCATGTTCATTAACAGCGCTGGGCATGATCTGAAGTTGCTGTAGTGGCGTTCCTGCAGCAGTATTGTTAAGACTAGAGGGGGCACCACCCCGACCCCTCAGCTGAGGTGGGGGTGGAGCTTCTAGCTATAGCTCGGTGACAGGTATTGGGCGACTGCCCAAATACTGTGTTGAGTTGTAGCTGCTAGGGCAGGGATACCCCGCGGCGGGGTGTACTCCACCAACGCAACTAGGCGGCTGTGGTCGGCTCATGTACTCCTCATCGGAAAAAGTCTTTTGATATTCGCGCTCCTTGCGCCCCAGCGCCGAATGGCCTCTTAGCAATTCTCGTATGCGACGACGACACGTGTAGATCACTAGTGCTAAGGTAGTTATTAGAGCTGCACATCCTACGACCATGACTCCAATGATGGCCTGCTTATTTGAAGATCCATGAGTACAGCCTAGTAGAGGTTCAGCTAATTGCGTCAATGGTAGCTCCCTTAAATTGGCTGGATACGCGCAGATAATGGGAGCATATTGATTGCTGTCATTTTTGCTAATGAGCAGATTACGCAGCCACATTATCTGACAGTCACAGACGAAAGGATTTTCAGAAAGATCCAGCGTTTCCAAATCCGACCAGGGAAACAAACTCTCTGGAAGAGAGCTTAAATGATTCTCTTTAAGTATGACGCTGCTAAGATGTGGAAAACCTCCAAATGTATTTGCATGCAGCTCATTTAGCTGCTTGTTTGCAGACAGATTCAAGTGCTCCAAATTTGTATTGTCTGTAAAAGCGCCGCTTTCTACTCGACGTAATCGCTGCGCTCCGGTGATTTCCAGTTGGCGCAACTCACGCAGGCCCATAAAGGCCCCAGTTGATATTACTTCAAAGTCGTTTTGTCCCAGAGACAACTGCTCCAGACGAACCAAATGTTGTAGGGCAGCAGTTGGGATTGCCTGCAAGCGATTATCGGATAGATCCAAACAACGTATGCGCTCTAAGCCTCTTAAGGAATCCGCTGATATATTATGTAATCCGGCACCACGCAAATCCAGGCGCGTTAGAGCCTTAAGGTCCTGGAATGCACCGCCCGGAATGCTCATAAATGAATTGGTGCCAAGATATAGCTCAGCTAAATTGGACAGTACTTGAAATGTTATGTCTGAAGGCACCGTTGTTAGGGTATTATCATCGAGATAAAGCAAACTCAGATTAATAAGGCCGTCAAAGGCATGTGGATCGATGTGACCGATGCGATTTTGACCAAGATTTAACTCCACCAGCTTCACCATGGGCGAAAACGTCCGATACTCTAGGTCGGCAATCAAATTGCCTCTTAGGTTAAGAACTGTAATGGTGCTCAGACCCGTAAAAGTTTTGTTCGTCACCTGTCCAATCTTGTTGTGATTCAAATGTAACTCTAACAGCTTGGCATGATAGGCGAATGAGCGTTCTGGTATCGTGACCATATCATTGTAAGACAGATCAAGAAATGTTAGCTGTGAATAAAACTGCATTGATGAGTCAATAGTCTTTAGCTTGTTGTTCTTAATGACCAGCCTTTGAATAGACGGGTTGAGTGCAATAGGCAGCACATCCAAATTTCCCACACCGCAGTTCACTTTCAGTGTTTCGTCATCGCATTCACAGCCATTTGGACAATTTGCCAGACCTTTAGTTGGTACCAGCAAAAGCAACAACGGCAGCAGAAGCATTGGCAGAAGCGACAGCAACGATGACGGCGACATGGTAATTGCCATTGCCGACGACCGTCGTCTGCTCATTATGTGCGCCCTCTCTCCCTCAACTTGGACTCTGTTGTTTTCTCTGTTTGTGACCTGTCCCTGACTACGACTCGACAAGCCCCTTTGGAGCTATATTCCCTTTGGTTTTGTGTGTGTCTAGTCTGTGGTGTAGTTCGTTTGGTAAGTTGCTAATGCCTTCCGATGAACCTCTGTGCATCTGTTTTTCTCTATCTGTTTATGTGTTTGCTTCTCGCTTGCTCCTGTTGTTGCTGATATTTTGGGTTAAATTCGCATCAACCAAGTATGCCAACAGCTTTGGTATTTGGCCGCCGACATTTGTGGTGCTGTCCGCTTTTTAGCCTGCAAAGAGAAAATGAAAGAAATAAGGAAAGGTTTAATATGTCCGTTTAAAATTGAATTTCCATTACTGCTCAAAACTGCTGGTATTTTGTGCATTCAGCCAACATTAGTTGGCTACCCAACCAATAAATCGTTAGTTTAGTGGATTATTTTTCCGTCTCTAAATATTTTATTTTAGTATTCTATGTCTGACTGTTAGCAAATACAACTGAACTGGCCACGGAATATCAATATCGGTTTTGTACTAAGCAAAACTGTGTCTACTTTAGGGTTTTACTTTAAAGTGGTAAAGCTTCAGTCTAAGAGAATGAGTGCATGCCTACCCAATATATAAATATCTAAAATTTGAGACAAATTTCATTCGTCTTTAAATCTTATCATGTGTGAAAGATCGACGCGTTCATATAGACAGACACACAGACGGATAGTGCTAAATCGAATTGGCTTTTAATCCTTATCAAAGTTATATGTACATACTGATGTTAACATTCCTTTCGTTTTAAGATTCAACAGGACGTTTGACTTTACATTAAAGTGCCAAGTTTTCTAAAAATTAATTTTATGGTATGTGTATTAAAATAAGATCCGATAATTTATAACATATCGTTTTTAAAGTCCATTCTTTCTTTCATCTTGCAAAAAAAAACTATTATATTGTTAAATGTGGTGCAATTCCTAAAATGTAGTCCATGACAGCCCTATACTTTTATCGAGAAAATGACCGAATCAGCTTTAAAGTCCACCGAGCGGAATACGATTTTTTTAAAGTGGAAGTAAAAGCCCCAAAGGCGGCAGGGTCAGAAATAAAGCACATAGTTAGATCGAAACTTTAAAAGCAACTTGGACTTCGTATGCTGTGAGGACATTTATCAGCTCGTAGAAGTAAGGGAAACTTAATTTTGCGTACAACTGCCAAAAGTTCAAAAATCCCAAATAACAGAATGGATATGGACACAAGGCGCGACCCCTAACTTTCTATCAAATAAATAAAACGCAAAAGGATATAAAATATTTGTTTTTTTTTTTTTGTCGTGTTCTTGGCCAGTCCCAAAAAAATAAGTATAAACAAAAATAAAGAAGTTATTCCACGCCCCTCACACAAGTTAAATTCGGCATTTTCATTTTTCTTTAAGTTTGCGCGTTGTTTGGCTTGGGAACGGTTCGGCCCCGAAGGCGTCATGAAAATAATCATAGATGTGGGTCATATTTCGTGGCGGGGGACAGCTGTTGATGTAGGGTGGGTGCGTACAACTGATGGCTTTTTGCTTTGTGTATATGTTGCGCCAAAAAGGATAACGAATAAGGGCTGGCAGCAGCTAACTCTTGGGATGAGACTGAACTCCAAAACAATTTGTTTGACGCTCGTTTTTATTATGTAAATATCACATAAACACCCGACAGCGACTCAGCGCCGCAATCATATGAAAAAAAGCCGCAAAAATGGAGCGGTAGGTCCTTCAGACCTCCTCATCATTATCATGCATATTCCATAAAGCGACTTCTTCAGACAGCGGCTGTGAAAGCGCATGAATTTTTTAATTTTATTTTTTTTGCTGTATAGTTCACACACACACACACAAAAAACAACCAAAAAGGATTTTGTCGAACAAGCACAACTAGCAGATACCTTTGTGCTCAGAAGCGCACTTTAATCTTCAAAATCCCCGGTGGTTTTCAACCGATTTTTATTAAATCTACAATGTTAAACATTTTGGTTACAAAGCCAGATTTAAATTTTTTTAAATATTTATATTGAATATGAAATGATTTATATATATACAATTACACCCTTCTTACCCATATTATACTTTCAATTACAGCAGTTTATTAAAAATACAAGAATATACGACGTTGCGGTAAGCAGCTGCTTAGGCAGTCAGTCAACACACAGTTTACAGGGGCAACTGAGTTCATGATGGAACAAATTCAAATTTAAATTATTGAAATGTAAAATACTGCTAAATGACCCAAACAATCCGCAGGCGAGGCTCGTAAACAGCTCCAACCAGACCGCCTCAGAACATAGCCCTAAATTGCTTAGATCTATTGGCTTAGTTCCTAAAAATATGTCCGCTAAGCAGCAGACAATTTTCGTCAACGGGTGCGCCGCAAGTGCAACATGTGTAGTCGAACAAATAAAAGAAAAAATTATTCGACAAAACGTTCAACGAAAGTTAATGCCAAATTAATTTTAAAACATACGGCTATCTACTCAGAACCTGTGTAGAGCATCACTAATTGTTAGACTATTATCTTAACAACGTCAGTTATCACATTATATAAGTAAGCAAAGCTTCCACCCACATTCTGACTCGGCTGCCATGTCTGCTGCTGACAAGAATGTTTTAAATATTTAATCACTCACTTATATGAGCTATAAGATTTTATTCCTTTGCGACTTTTTATTTCGTTTTCGCTTCTCGGTCAAATCTTTTTTGACTGCTACTCCTTGCTGAACTCATTTATTTGTTCTGCCTGTGTCCGAGCCTGCGTCCGGCTGTGGGTCCGGGTCAGAGTATCTACCAGTTTTCACCAACCGACTATTGTTATAAATGTTTGGCTGTCAGTTGAACTGTGGCTGTATAGCCTTGCGGACACGTCTCCCAAAAAAAAAAAAAAGTAGTCCTCTTTCATTATATATGTCTGTGTTGCTCCGGTTTGTTGCTCCGCCGATTGCTGGCCAGACTTTGCTTTTGCTATGTGTTATGACTTCCGTTTTTTGTTGGCCTCCCGCTCTTCGGTCACTTTTCGTTTATTGTTGGTGCTTATTGTTTAGTTTAGCAAGTTTTTGAAAATTTGCCAAATACCAACTAGAACAAAAGATAAAATTTTGCAACAGTTTTTCTTTTGTTTTCTTATGCCCGGTAAATTGCTAAATAAATGCATGTTTCTGATTTAATACGGCAGAGGCTGGAGAATGTTTAGATAAGAATAGGGTAGGTTGGCAAGAAATCAGACAAAATTTTATAATTGTCTTATAGATTTGGATTTAGGGCATATCTTTCTCCTTGTCAGACTTTCTCCTTTAAAGTTTTTTTTCTTGTTTGTAATATTAACTTTTATGTAGGAGATCTAGAGAAGCTGCTAGCAAATCCTTTTATTTTTTTTTAGCCATCTAAACGCTGCTCCAATTTCCACTAACTAGCGACCCGACCCACCACGCCTCATCTAATGGTCCTCAACGCAAACAATAAACTTCAACTGGCTTGTTGTTCTTCGCCAAATGTTTAATATTTCAAAGTAATGGCAGCCAATAGCATATACCATAGCCAATTTACTGCTTTCCGTCTCCCCCTTCTGTAAAGGGGTTTCAACAGTGTTTGGGTCCATCTCCGTGTCGCACTTTTCATTCATTCCCGGTGATATTTATGACAGTTTCGCTTGTGTGCAAGTTGAAATATCGCTGACAATATTTTATGCTCATGATTTGCCTTATGTTTTGCCAACGTATCAAGCTCCAAACCATCCCTTTCATCCATCCCACCAGTCACCCCTTTGCCCCCATATTTTGCTATGATAAACTTGGCAAATTTATCCTTCTTTATGTCATACGTCTTTTGGCACAGTTAACGCTAAGATGTCCCCATGCCACCCTTGACTATTTGCAGTTTACAGTTTCACCAGCTACGACTCGTGCTCCGCATGTGCATCTCTGAGATACTTTCTGCTGCTTAACAAGCACAGTCAAATATTTGAAATGCTCTGCAGCAAAAAAAGAAAATCAAAACCAAGAAACAAAAAATAAAAAAACAACAGACAGCATACTTGAATCTCATGCACGATGTTAAGATAGGTTCGTTATTTGGAGCACTGACAAAGAAGCACAATGAGATACAAGTAGAAAGGTTCTGATGAAGCAAGCTAGACTTCCTGAACCGTAGACATAAAGTGTTCAGTCATTGTTTACATGAAGACGTGAGTGTGTGTGTGTCTGCCACTAATTGTTTGACTTAGCTTTATTCTTTGCTAATGCTTCATAACCGATTTTGATAAAGCTTTCACCGGCAATCATTATTTTGTCTTGGATTAACGTTTAAAATCTTTAAAATCATCAAAATGTTGATGTGTCCGTTCTTGACCAGTTCAATCATTAATTTATTTAAAAATTTTGCTTTTATATTCTCCGAGAACAAATTAACAGAAAATTGTTGCTGATAAAGAATTTCTAAACTTATACTGTATTTATTATTATTTATTTCTTGGCATATGGATATAAAAGAAACAAGTAAAAAGGCTCTAGTCGAGACAACTCAAATAGGAAATACACTCAACCCTAAATGTACAAATGATGTGGTCAAATCGACTCGGCTGTAGATGCTGTTCAAGAATAAGGTCGGATATACTTTATTTTATTTGTTGCATACTTTTGCGCAAAATCATCATACCCTACTTAACTCATTTCATGAGTTAAGGGTATAACAAAAAAAAAAAAAAATAACCGAAACCCATCCTCAAAATCCCATGCTGCTTGCTATGTGCAACTAAAAGACGGTGCATAGATGAGGCAACCATTCGTCTGTAAAATAGAAAGAATGCACATTTTCGTGTGGGTGTTACGAGCTCTGTACCCGCTGCCAGATGGCTCTTAACAATTGCAATGCCCCCTATGTCCCGTCTTTGTCAAACATGAAACTGAAAAAAAAAATTTTTTGTATGTGCCATTGCAACTACCACACGACATCTAGCAGCTTGCGCATAGTTTTTTTTTGTTAATAACATAACATCA
Organism: Scaptomyza caliginosa; assembly: GCA_035044725.1. Lineage (NCBI taxonomy): Eukaryota > Metazoa > Arthropoda > Insecta > Diptera > Drosophilidae > Scaptomyza > Scaptomyza caliginosa. The sequence goes on along the minus strand of JAWNNR010000961.1, from coordinate 46,781 downwards.
AACTAGTCTGTTAAAACATTTTTTTTAAATTTATTTACTAGTGGAAAAAGTACTTTACAACTGATATCTAGAAGCAAATAAATTGGTATGCCTGACTTGAGGTCAATCAGCAAATCTTTTTTTAAGTCAAGTATACTTTTAGTAATGTTCGGCAATTTGAATAAAGCTAAATTTAATATTCATCTGAGTCGAGTGTGGATGTTATCTCTGTTAAACAAAATGAGCTGATTAGAAATGAGAGCGCCAGATACAAAGTGATAATGGTGAAAAAGATGGAAAGATGGAGTGTAAAAAAATAACTTAACATATAGTTTTTCTATTACTAATAGTGGATTGAGACTTACTCTCTCTATTACACCAAAAAAAATCTAGATCTCCACGTAACTTTGTGCCAATTTATTCAAATCTTTTCCCGATAAACTTTTTAACTCATGAGCCATTTCGTATTGTTTGCTCGGACTTTAACAAGCTTTACTCCGTTGTTTCCTCTTCAGTGCTCACCTTCAGTACACAAATAAAATGTCCTTACTTATTTATCAAATCATAGTATCTAACCTTTAACACAATACTAGTCTGATTCGGTTGTTCTGGGGTTTTCTCAATCCAAAAATCAATCAAGCATCTACTTTCTAATTTTAATATAAATTTTTAAATTTAGTGATATAGAACACTTAAAAAAAATAAACTTGTAATAGAAGAATTTTTATAAGAATTTTAAAATACATTCGTATAACTAATTTTTGGATAAGTTTCTGATTTCTTAAACGCTATCGTATGTAATGTTTTGAGATTATTTTTTTGAGTGTTCAGAACTATCCACAGCCTTGATATTAAGCAGATAGATGATAGATAAATAATGTAGGGTTTTTTTTTACCACTTTCTGTGTTTTGAAAGACTGCAGTGCAATAAGTTGATTTTTAAGCTAAATAAATATTAAGCAGTTTACTCCATCTTCTTGTCATTGAACATATAGTAAAAAAAAGCTTTACATATATTACAAATACTTAACGTATTTTTCAAAAGCTTAAACTTAACTTTCAGCTTTTATACATTATACTGCACTAAGCTCAAGTTTGCATTGTTAAATATTTATACTAGAACTTTCTGCAAGAGTATCAATAAAAATTACACAAACGACTTATTTTTGTTCACATTAATAAAATATGCTTTAATTATGTATTTATTTTAAGATACTTCCTAACGGATCATGTTTGGCTCATTTGTCGGTGTATTTTTTTTTTAAGTTTTTTCATTTTATAAAAGCTGTAATCTTTCACTCCATTGCAAAGTCGAGGGCATCGCTATGGCTGCAAACAGCATTTTATGGGTCCCTTGAACATTGAGACTTACGAAACGACATGAACTGTGTGCCGGTTATGTTAGCCAAGAATTTGTTGACGTTGGCACTAGTCAGACGACGAAGCTTTTATGGCATAATTCCTAGCACCGTCTTTTTGTTATTACAGCTATGCCAAAAACTTTGACTGCAAGCCAAGCATAGATGGAAAAATGGCGAGGAGGAAGCCGCTGCGAATTGGTATGGCAAGAAAGTAAAGAGTAAACCCAAAGCAGTCATAAACTAAACCAAATATTTTACATATACACGACCGCAACCAGACGTCAGAGTCGAGGCCCTTCTCAGGAGAGAGAAAGAACAGTTTTCAAAGAGGTGTGGGCTAGACAACGTCGCCAATTTTCCCATATTTTTTTTTTGTCTTCTTGGTTTTTGTACTTTTTTGGTTTGGATCCGTGCCCATAAAACGGCGACAGGCCAAAAGTAGGTAACCAAAAACTTCACCCGGCGACCTTGCCAATCGAATTTCCAGCTAGATAGCTGCTTTAGTCTTGCGTCCTTATTTGCCGTCTGGCGTTTTAAAGCCAAGGAAAACTTATGTGTGGCAGACAATAAATTCATGGTATTGATCCCTGCTACATGTCTTAAGCAAATTTATATGGCCAACGGAAAACTAGCTATGTATGTACTTCAGCCGCAATATACTGCCACATTTTGGCAGGGCCAACCGCCTTCCTTTGCCTCTTTCCATATCCGTGCGTGGCTTTTGGCATCGTAAAAGCTTGTCGAACAAACCTTGCACGGTTGGAGATTTGTTATGGATCTGAGGCAACGTTTAGTGGGAAAGAGAAGAAAAAAAATATGCCGAGCACGACTGATTTTTGTACCCTAATGCCAAAGGTAAGGGGTATGTTGGTTTTGTGCAAAGCTTTTATTCGATATTCAACACTTCAGATACTTCAAGAGATGCCTTGGTTACCGGTAAAAGTGAGAGCTGGAAATCGTTATATTTCTATGTTTTCTGTCTAGTGGCGTTCATCAAAAACTTCCATCAGAAATGAAATATCTTTTAAGTGTTTTCAAAATGGAGTCCTCTATTTTGGAAGAAAGACAGCTAATGACATCCTTTTAATACACTTTTTATATTTAAATGGAAGCATATCAGCTTAAATAGCAGTCAATATAGACATGTCCATCTGCTCTTTTGAAATCTTGTGAACCTAATAGAACTAAGGAGCTTATTTTTAATGTGAACTTACTTTGTCAATAACTTACTCGTTTCCCCATATGTATATGGTGTCTTCATCAAGAAGTTAAATTATATTTAGTATAAAAACTGATTAACTGTTTGTAGAGCTCAATTAATTCGCAGTAGTCGAATCATTTCATTAATCTCATGTAAAAACATAAAAACAAGCAGTCATTGTAGGCTGTATATACTATAAGGGTATTTAACGGTCTTGTATCCTTTAAACTTTTCTTGCACTTTTTTAAGCAACTTAGTAACTATTCGAACTTTTTTATAATTTCTTATCGACAAAATTCAGCAAGCAAATCGCATTTGCGTTAAGGCATTATGTGGGAAATTTTGAAAACAGGGGCACAACAGATCAACTTATGGATATATTCGCTGATAAAAGTTGCTTTAGGTCTTAGGGATAACTTTGTGACAATGCTGACAGCCATTAGGGCGGCTGACAACGGTACGCAGGCAAAAACTGCAACAGTACCTTAAAAGAAAACCACAACAAGGTAAATAGACAGCGTATAAGAGACTAAGAGACAATAAAAGGAAGAGACAGAGAGTGTACCTCGACTAAGTAAAGCCCGACACGCGCTGACCGCTGCTATGTCGAGCGCCATAAATCTTTGGAAATCGCGGCGGGCGCAATGTGTTTCACAAAATGGCGAAAATTGCACGGCAAGGAAATAACAAAAGAGCCAGAACAGCCACATAGCCAAAGAACCAGAACCAGAGCCAGAACAGGTAGTCACAAATTTAAACGGGCAGCTAACTTCGCTTCTGCTAACTATACTGATGTTCCGCAGCCAGGAAGTCCTTGCACATGGGCGCGAGTCGCTTTCTGGTTGCAGTTGGGGTGTGTAAAATTTAGTGCGCTTAAAATTTAGTTGTACAGTTGTGGTGATTTACTTGGGCATCGCTCTCTTAAGCGGAGCTCCCAAAACGGCCATGCTGACTTGTGGATAGCATTGAAGGTCAGGAGAGTTAACAGTAAAGTTAAATATATATCAGGGCTCGGAAAAAGGCAAGATGGCGATAAGAAGTCAAACATTAAAAACGCTTAAAGCTAAATCACAGTTTTGAGATCAATACTAACTCTAAAATTCATTATGTATAAGCCAAGTTAATTTTCTCATACTTAACCTATCTCTGATAATTAAATGGCTAAGTGGTCGGAGTAAATACGCGTTCCAATCATTTTACAAAACTTTTGTCTACAGCCGAGAGTTCGGTAACAATATACCTGACTGAAACAGTGCCATTATTCATGCAAAGACGAACCGCTAAACCCAAGGGAGATAGAGTGAGAACATATAGAAAGAAAGAGAATGAGAGAGATAGAAGGTTAAACAGGCTCGTTTAAAGCATCTGCCAGAAAACCAACATGGCTGAAGTATAAAGGGCAGCAATATGTGCAACAGGGAAAGCAGCGAACATAATAGCAACATTTGCAGCAATTTTACCACATCGCTCTATAACAGATTCCAAGCCAAAAGCAACCCAATCTCAACCGTCCACATGGCGTACAAAAAGGACCAACAAGGTACTTGGTGGCGTAATAGTTTGTTCCATAACTTTTTTTATGCTTACATAATGTTTAAAAAATGTAAAAACTCTATCATGGAAAAATATCTAGCATGGAGCGGGCTGTAAGCCGCCGATGAGTGAAGAGTGAGATACTTGTTCGTTGGTACTGGTGTTTTACCCTTTCTCCCGGCTCCATGTGCAACGGATACCAATGTGTGAATAAAAAAAGATTTAAGAGATTCCTCTTTCCAACTGCCACGCATACATAGTTCGCCTGGCGTCCATTTCCCAAGGCTTTATTCATTGTTCCAGACAAAAAGCGTTGCTAAGGATAGGCCGCCGAGAACTTAATAAGATTTTAATTGAAGCGAAAGAATTTAATTAATTTAATCAAGAATGCTTAAGACCAATAGAAAGTGAGAAAGAAGTACTCTAAAATGATGATGTGAGCGAGCCATGTGAAAAATATGCTTGGTAAGCGTTCGCTTGAAATTGTGCATTTCAATGTTATATAGGAGGTAGGTATATAAAGTATGTATATGATAGTATGGATAGACAATTGGAATACGTTCAAATAGATGAAGTGGTAGAACGGGAGTGTAGCATTATTGTTTAGAAAATAACATAAATTTAAAGAATTCTCTTTAGCAAATTGTTCTTGAATGACCGTAGAATGCGAAAGTATATATTTCTTTAAGCAAAAACTCAGAGCCCCTATTGGCAAACTATTTAATCAAATCCCTTTATCTTACAAACTTTCTTTAAAAAATATTGCTGACCAAAAAAAAAAAGGTAAAACGAAACAACTGAAACGAGTAAATGAAACTATTTACCAATATTTTAAGGAAAAGTTTGCTTTGTTTGCTTCCCTAAATACCAGCAACTGTATCCTTTAAGCTCGTTTAGCATGACTACGTTTTGGCTGTTTGGCTACGTGCCGTTTGTTTTGAGGTCAGGCAACCGATCCGATTGGCGAACACTAATTGCAAGTTGTTACAGTTACAGGCTGCAAGTTGCGAACGGGAACTCAATTGAAACTCTTAAGTGACTTTAAGACTGGTAGTAAAATAAATCACACAAAAGGTTCAGAAAGTAACCCAATGCCGGCAATAGTCGCTGGTTTAATGACGCAAGTAATTGCAAACAGCGCAGCGAGCTGCACGTTGCATGTTTGCCAGCTGCAACTAAGAGAGTTGCCTGCTGGGGATTGTGGGTACAACAACAAATCAATGGCACAAGGGAGCGCCTTAATACAAATCAAACACACAAACAGTAACAGCAAAAACGACAGCAACAATTACAATAACGAATGCAACAATAACTCAAATGCGGTCAACTGTGCTGTGGAAAACGTCGCCGAGACTTTTGCGACCTCTGAGTACGACTCTCAAGTGGTTGGGCACCAAACAGTAATTGATAAACGAACAGATGTACAAGTGTTTAAACGAATGAGTGATGTGCCTCTGCATTTGAAATGTGCCTGCCAGTTGCAAATTGAGTTCTGCTGTTTACAAGCTGTTAGTTGTTAGCTGAGTCTTAGCCTTAAAGTTTGGACATTAGTATTCGCAAGACTGCACTCAGCTCGGAATGGCGAGGGTAAGTGCGGCGGTGACCCAAATCAATTGATTTATGCACTTGCCTAGCGCAATGTTGTAGTTGTGTTGCCGCTGTTTGAGCTTCAATTGAACACAGTAATTAAATTAATGAAGAAAGTTGACAAAGTAAAGATCTGTGTTGTTTATAGAGCCACGGTCTGGTATTAATTAAGTTAGGCAACGCTAGCTTCACTGAACCATTAACAGTGTGTGTGTGTGTGTGTGTGTGTGTGTGTGTGTGTGTGTGAGTGTGTGATGGCATGTGAAAGTCATCACATCAGATGATGAAAAGCGCATAGACGGATAACAGCTGCAACGATTGCAGCTGTTGCAAGTAAATTGTCACGCAATTGACCGACGCGAGCCAAGCAGACAAAGCGGGGCCAATGGCCCTTGAAGCGTTGGATCAATGCGGAAGACCAACTCGGGCAAGAAACGCGCTCAAAGTTGAAAGAACAACACGATAAAAATGTATAAAAACACAGTGAATTCTTTGGTTATTTGAAGACGTGCTTTAGATCTGGAAATTATTAGATTTGAATAGATAGCACATACTTGATTGAACTATAGAAATATGTGAAGTATGCTCAAAATTAAATGCCTACCTAATTGAATTGAAATTTCCTTTTTAGTTCTACGATTTGACTACAGCTCTTAGATTTCAAATATGCAAAAGCAAGAAAGACTAAACAGAAACCGGATTCAATGGAAAGTTCGGAAATAATGTTGCCACTTCAAGGCGATTTTCAGCCGTAATGCAACATTTGTAATACAAATTAATTGTTGTACTTAACAAATAAAATATATATATGACAACATAAATAATTATATAAATTGTTTGCTATTGTACTTGGTGTTGTAATGCAATCAGTTTCGATTCGATTACCTTTAATTGACTTTTCAGCACTTTTGAATAATCGTAGTTGACGGCAGCAGAGGCAGAAACAGAGGCTGAGGCAGCGACGTCATCAACATTAAACACTTTTTACAGCTCATTAAGAATTCAAATTGAGGTTGACTCTTTCCCTTTCTGTTGATCTGATGTTGTTGGTTTCAATAAACAACATTTATTCGGATATTCGGTTTATTCGCATTTGAATGCCGGAACTTTGTTGTCAAACATATTGCATTTAAACAATTTTTTTTTGTTGTCGAACCTGCAACGATATATGTATGTAAATACATATCAAATATGTTTAATTTATTAAAGAGCAACAACAAATTGCACCTGCGGTAGTGGTAAATTTTTAATAATGTCACAGTTTGATGCTAACAACTCTTGACGAGCTTAAACATGCATTAAAAATAATTAAAATGTTCTGACACTACAGTAAAACTCTTATAATTTTTTGATTTTACATATGTGTACTCAACATTTTATGTAAGTATTTATATACATTTTTTTTATGTGTATTCTTGAACGCACTTAATCTTTAACATTATTTGTACCCTTTTGCCTTTCGTTTGAAAATATACAAGTCACAGTATATATATCAATACCCAACAGGAAGATGATGTATAATTGCTCGTAAAAAAGACGAAAATGACATTATCGTACCATCTCGCCATGTTGTTTAAGACTTTAAACATATGTAATAAATGTGGTCCAATATATTCAGGACTGACTGACCTAATTTTGACGGTAGATGGTAAGGTGATAAACTGTGTATACCTACTTAAGCACCATTAAGCAATGCATTTCATCGGATCGTTCTTTTCTTTCAAATGTAAACATCTAGTAACATAAAATCCCATTTTAACGGTATTGATTTGACAACCCCATCGAAAATATTTGAACAAAGGAAATTAACCCAAATATGATGTTTGTATATTATAAGTATACTTAATTTTTATTGCTCGAGGCGAAGAACGGTTGACGAGCCCAGATAAGTGATGTAAATTAACAAATCGTCAAATGTGAATAAGTGCTAAATGTGTGGAGAAGTGGGAATAAAGTGCTTATTATTAAGTAACGGGTGCCATACCAGTTAAAGGAGCTTTTTATCGAATTTCGGCTACAGCATCCTGAAACAGGGTGTTGTCTCTAAAGATTCCATCACAAATCGATTGAGTATTTAGGTTGTTGGCTAATCGTTTTGTTACAATGGCCAAGATACTCTTGAAGTTGCTAGTAGAATAGGTGGCTAGCCAATCACCACCACCAATACAGCTGGGCTAACACACCAAATTAAACTTGTGTGCACCCAGGAACACACGAGATAATAATAAAAACCGTATTGTATATTTATTTTTCTGTCAGAAATCGTCATGTCAAGTTGAAACTCAACATCAGCATAGTCCAACAAGCCACCAAACTGGCAAGACTGGACCAGGTTTTAATAACATGAATGTAACTGCGACACTCCAATCACAAATAATACATGGACAAACCACGAAGAAAAAATGAAGACTAATTAAAATTTACAAAAAAAAATAATTTTTAACTCGATATATAAAAGGACTGGTTTTAGGGTAGAATGCATTATTAAAAGTAAGCAAAAAAACAAATTTAAGAAATTTTCAGAGCACAGTGGTATTCATACTATTTTTGCCCAAACAAACATAAAACAAAAAAAATCAAGTTTTAGCCTAACGCAATCGATTGCGGACCATACTGATAACAGTTTGTTTTTTTTACTGATTTTCTGAGTATTCGTACAGTTGATAAATATTATGTCATAATATTCAATTCAACTTTAAAATTTTCTTGTTATTGATTGAGAGGCTTCTGTTTCTAGCTCACAAAAAATATTATTAGTTAGTGCAAAACAAATTTACTCTATATGCCATTTGGTGGGCTAAGGATGTAAATGTGTGCTAGTTCCACCTTAAAAGCATAAGGAGAATAAAAGTGTGGCCACGACAAAAACACGTGACAGTAAAAGAAGTGGAAATGGAAAAGCGCAAAGGGAAATGCAAAATGCGCGCTTGAAGAGACTGCGTATGGGATTGGAGCTGCAAAAATGGGGAAGTAGAAAGTGGAGACTGGGCTTGGCTGGCTGAGTCTGTTAGTTGTTTCTGTTTCATATGTATGGTACATGGCAAGTGTTGTAAGTATGTGCTTAAATACGCATTTATTCAAACAAACATGGCCAACGGCTACAGAAGCAAAAGCATAAGCAGAAGCAGAAGCAGAAACCGCAACAGCAGCAGGCAAAACAATAAAACATGTCAGTTATGTGTGATAGTTATTATGACAGACGACAAAATACTCTGGAATATACCTTATACTTTTATTCTATTTATCAGTTTTAAAGAAATACCCAAATGTAATATGAAGAGAGTGAATAGGTTTTTCTGTGAACACTGTGTACGTAAATCAATATACCCTAAAGATATAAAACTAAGCATACAAACAAAAGAATAGAGCGAACAAAATTTCCATGTCGTTGCCATCGTCGTCGTCGTCGTCGTCGTCGTCGTAGTTGGGCAAATCAGATGCGCAACTAACGAGCAACAGCCACGACAATGTTACTGACAACTGGCAACTAGGACCGAGCCCAAGACCAGGACCAGAAGCAGAAGCAGAAGCAGAAATACGACCGGACCAACGCTGTGCCGCGCCGCGGGCCATTCCATTCTACATTTGCGTCTCGGATTCGCAACCGAGCCCATGCGAACATGGCGCAAATGTGACAAATATGGGCATGAAGTGTGCAAGTGACAAGTCTAACATACTTACAAATTTTATGCGGTGCCCACAAAACTAAGACCACATTATCTACCGTAAAAGGGGTGAAATGGGACAGAGGGACACGCTGACGGGGCTGGCATGCCAACACAATGCACACCGTCATTACAGCATAGGAATTTGCGTTTTCAAATGTATGTTAATGATGTGGTATATAATATTATGTTTCAACGATGATATTAAGCATTTTTCTCGTGTTTCGTTTGCTCCTGTTTTGTCTTTGTATTTCCTGTCAGTGTGTACAGGTTCAAACACTTTGCTGATTTTATTTTAATGCCAAACCGACAATCGTAAAAACAGGAAAAGTTACAGTTAATTTGAATATGTGCAAGCTAATGCCGTTGCTGAAGCTGTGTTTCTTGTTTTTTCTTTTATTTGCGTAAATTAAATTATAACTTTCACGGAAATATTTTATGCCAAGTAAGAGGCAAGTGTTCAACTAATGCGATTTAGATGGAGGGCAAATTAAGCTGACAACACACAAGTCAATGTTACAGGCAATTTCTGGTCAGGTTTTTTAGTATCGGTTATTTTAGTTTAACTTTATCTTATACCAAAGTGTCTAAATATGCACCGGAAATGTGTGTATTACGCGCCAAGGTTGACACAAAAGTAAGCCACAATGCGTGGACAGGAAATGACAAAATTGTTGACTAACAAACAAGTGAAATGCCGGCAATCAAAGAGTTTAAACTTGCTAGAAAGAGAGTGAGCGAGAGAGAGAGAGAGAGAGAGATAAATAGAGAGAAAGAGGTAGAGAAAACACTTAACTAGCTTGCTGGCAGAAGCTTAACTGCTCAGAGTGGCAGATGAACCGGCTTAAAGAAGAAGCAAGCGAGCAAGCAAAATGTCTACTCATGCACATAGTAGTTATAGCAATCATAGCTGCTTGCATGCAGCATGCAATGTAAAATCTCTCATCCCTCTACGTAAAAGCTAACAAGCCGTCAATAAAAGTGCCAGCAGCTGTTTTTCAACCTCTTTCTCTCGCTTTCTCACTGTTTCTCAATATTTTCTATTCCTTATTCAGTTTACTGCTTGCTTCGTCCATTGAGCATTGCACGTTGAGAGCAATCAGCTCGCAAAACTAGTTTCCAATGCATCTCTTTAAACTTTAACTTTAGCTTCCGTCTCATTAAATGCTCACGCATGCAAAACACACAAGGTTAAAAGCAGCAAGTATCTACGTGGGAACACATCAATGGCTTATACACGCACCCAAACACTATGCACATGGTAAATGGTAAATGGTTTGTACACGCACTTGGATTGTCAGTACGGCGTAAGGTTATCTTACTTCCAGTCTCTGCAGTCTCTTAACTAGCCGTATCTGTCGCCTCACACGAAATTACATAATTACCAACAATAAATTGTAATTACTGCCTTGAGATACATTTGCGCAGATAAACGGTTTTCCGTGTCTGTGTCGTCAGACTCTGTCTACAGTTGGAGTCGCTAAGTTTTTCTACCTCTTCCCTGCTCGAATCATTTATGTGTTTGTTATGGTGGTTGTTGGCTCGACATTGACTTTGGGCCCGCTGCTCGCATAAATTACGCACCGCAATTACAACAAGCCATCTAAAATGTAAACAAACTTGGAGAATACGCACTTACAATTTGGAGTTTCCGAGCTATATTAGTCTACGGGGCCAGAAGAAATTCTCTCAGATCAAAACACAGCACATAAAACGTTTTAAAGTTCACAAAAACAAAAATGTGTGCATCAACTTTAAATTGGCTTGGGTAATTTTTATTCGATTGGGCAAACCCTATATTCATTGGTTTGGGTATTAAACCATAGGAAAAGCTTGTTTTGAAGGTCCTGCTATTTGCTCAGTTCTAACGAAGGTGTAATCGAAGGTTCATACGGAAAAAAGTATATTGTACTTTTGAACCCTAATATTTATGAGAATCTACTAAACACTACAGTTATGATTTTTTCTCTTACGTTTTACGCAGTTTCGTTGGATGTTTTAACCATTGCGAATCAACAGTATTATTTAAGGATGGTCGTTAGATTTATATTAACTGAACGCTTTATAATTTTGCTTAAATTTATTTGAGCTCAAACCAATTGCATATATAAAAAAATATAGTACTGGGATTGGAAGTAACATTGCTTCCTGACACCTTATCTAATCGTAGTTGTGCCATAACGATTGCATTTATAGGTCTATCCCCTTCCTTCCAATTGTTCATTCTTTTTACTCTTGAGCTTTAGTTTGTACACTAAAGGACAGAACATTATAAAAGCACTGAGCATCAGGTAGAAATACGAAAACACTTAAAAACCTAACCCAACCCAAGTAGTAGGAAGTTTCAAATGTTTATTAGCTTTTCGGTAGAAAATTTACATTCAACTGTCAAGTTACTGTGTTTTGGGTTCATTTTTGACCCTAACCCTATATTAGATAAGCATTTCCCCCCACAACAGCAACAGCAACAGCAATGGCAATAACTAAGTGACTAAATGCTGTGATTAATTAAGTTGCACGTAATACAGACAAACCTATGACCCGCTTTCCCATACTTACACTTGTTTTGAATTATTTAAATAAAAATCAATGTCACTAAATAAATAATTTAGGTCGTTGCAAGTCCTAAATTGTAAACGTTTTCGTGTGTTGGCAACTGCATTTGGAATAACGTGTTTAGATTTGAGACATGTGTTTTAAAGGGAAATAGAAGGGGGTTGGGTGTCAAAGTGGTTAGATTATTCGAACTAACTGTAGCTCATTAAGGTCACAGCCCCGGGTCGCTTTCATTTATTATGGCCATATAATCTAGCTGACAGCAATGAAAAACAAAAACGCAGTCAGTCAATTTGTTAAAAGTTGTGGTCCGAAAAGCTTTTGGCGCATTATGCAAAACTTGGATAAGTTTTATAAAATGTTGATGGCTAACTAGTTTCGCCGTTTGTAAGCCATATAAATATATATATTTGAGTTGAACAGCAGTTTAAACACGAAGTAATTTGCATACTTGATAAGCGGCCTGCAACATTTATACAAAATCAAGAAAACTCAATAAATATTTATTTTGCTGTGACGAAATAAATATAAATTGTTATAAATATAAATATTGTTTACTTTTTTTTTCAAATAATACCAAACAGTGGGAAAACAAAGCTTCTTATGCTACGCTTAATTATGTAAGAGCAGATAAGAAATTTTCTTTTTTCTTTTTTCACAGTAGGTAAAATAAACGTAAAATATATCAAAATTCATATTTCAGATTAAATAGAATATACATACACAATATATATTTCCTATGATTGGGCACAGCCAGAAATGGAAATCACTTTCTTGTTGATAAGCACACAAAGTAAAAAAACAAACGGTGCAGTCAAACGAAACCGACTGCCAAATACTCTAGCCCAGGATTCAAAAAGTTTATGGAAGTTTGAGAAAGTTTAATAGCTTTAGCTTTAATCAGCGACAAATGCATTGTGTACCAATGAGAGATTTTTAAATAAATTGTACTCCTCCAGACGGACTGAATGACTTATTTTGAATAAGAGTATAAATGCTATAATGTTTTCTTACATTTCATTTGATGTCGTTTATGTTTTAAAGGTTAACTAAGCCAACTGATAATCCAGTATTTGGTGCTTAACAAAATTCTTATATAGGCATTCAACTAAACACAGCTTTAAATTAACAATTACGTCGAAAGGTATATTTCCTTGGCTTAGAACCACATTTGTTCTTAGCTAGTAAATTTGTTATATCAGATTTTTGTCTTTCATGATTTGAAATTTTGTAATTTTTCATTTCCCATACAAATTATAAGTTCTTACCACATACATACTTCCATTTGATGCAAATCATCTTGGCCACATTATGTTCCTTAATGTTCAGTTCAATGATAACTTTAAGCGTAGTGCATTAAGAATTAAAGCTTAGCCGCACTTTTAGATGTATTTATAACGGCTGTATTGTTGTTGTTGTTTTTTGTTTTAGGTCTTTTTTTCTTTTCATCCTTTGCATATTCCCAAAGACCGACCGTAAGTCAAATCGATGTGAACCAACCACCGTTGTGGCTATTTATTTATTTATTATAACAATGAGCCAGCTCTATTCCCTATTCCCTATTTCCTATGCCTAAACCTTAAGCTCCCGGCTCCATTCATTTGCTTGCCTCATTTAATTTCACTGGACAGACCACACACATTGCCTCCGCCCTTCACTGGATGGCTTTTTTGTATTTACTCCTGCTGCCAGTACTAGTACTAACACTGCTGCTGCTATTAGTTGTTCAATTTCAGTCTTTTTACTTTCTGCCAAGTTCACGCTGCTCCATTATGGCATCCATTATGCCTCTGTTTGTCTTGGTAATGTTCCATGTATTGAAGGTCCGAGTCGCCCTGGTCGTATGCCGTTGTCAGCTTTTGCCAGCCGACTGCCCTTTTGCCTTTTTGTCATTTCAGTTTTGTTGATTTTGCAAAAAAATACAAGAAGAGGAAAAAAAAAACAAAAAAAATACCACCTCCTCATCTGCGTAGTTTTGTAAGCAAACGTTACGCCCTCGCCCGGTTTTGACGTTGGGCCAATGTAAATAATTTATTTATGGTCTTGTTTGTTTGTTTGTTTGCCTCGATGCCACGTTGCTTTCAGTTCATCTTTGTGCTGCTGTTGTGGCTGCTGCCAGCTTCTTGTTTGTCTAGTGCTTAGAAGCTGCCGTTTTTGGTTTTGGCTACCCAAAGCTCTTATTTGGCATGGCTTCTTCAGCTTCTTCAGGTTTCAACTGTTCCCTATTCCCAGCGTAGACCTGAAACTTGTGGCAGTCACATTCACTTTATAAATAAGATATCAATTGATTTTGTGCCGGAATAAGTGTAAGACTGTTGCCTTTGACAATATTTACAGCCCTTAAGGCGATTAACAACCAACGATTCTACTTTAGTTCTCATATCGTACGGAAATCTATCAATCTTTAAATTAAATTAAATCATTGACTTTGCCTTGCAAAACAGGCCTTTCAATAATAATCTTATCTAAAACCATAGCAAGAGTATTACAAAAGTTGGGATTTTAAGATACCGCATCGGTTAGATAAACGTAAACTTTGGTAATGTTCAATGCATCGTTTAATACGATTGCAAAAAAATAAGCAGAAAAGAAAAGCAAAAGTTTTTAGTTGCCTTCAACTTGATCAACCACTTAACGCATTTGTTTGAAACCACATCAGTTGTAAACGTGAAATTGTTCACAGAATCATGACTCATTGGCCAATTATATGGTTTGACCATGGAGCAAGGCAATTATTCAATTTTCTACAGACCAAAAACACTTGTCGCAGTTTAATGCGCAGTGTTACCAATACAAACATATCTGATGATGATTCACACGCTTCAGGTATTTTGTTTGTATGGAAAATTGTGTGCCACAATGCCCAGAAGAGCTGAGCAACTGTGGCACAACTGAGTCAGTGTTGTGTATCTGCAGTTGCACAAACCGAGATGGTCGATGCATTCAGTGATACGGAGTAAGCACGATAAACAAATCAAAGCATAAAATGTATATATTTAAAATAGTTAAATCTTGGCTTGGACTTGCTTTGTGCCATGTCGTCTTGGTATTTGAATTAGATGAAACACTGCACTGCACAATGGAGACCGCACATGAGTTTCAAAAAGAATAGAAGAATAAAAGAGTCAGCCGCAGGGGCAGCAAGACATCAAAAGGCATTGAGAAATGCCGCAAATCTCAACACTACGTTGCAGAAGTTACAGAAGTACAGACGTATATACAAATATCTATATATATATATATCTATATATATATATCGGTATCTTAGTATTTCCCGGCAGCTAACTGTAATTGTATTTAAAAGCCAGGAGGCTACTAAGACGACAGCGATAGCAACGTGTCGCACCAAAACTTGTTTTACTTTTTATGGCAAACACAACTTACATCAACAAATAACAAGAAGAACAACACCAACAACAACTATAGACACGCGTGCACACTTCCAGATAGACTAGACCTAGAAGAGGAGGCGTTGTAGCGTTCTCGGCTTCGGGCCACCCAAAAATGGTCAGCGAAGCGCCACCAAATTGCCTCAGCCAGTAGATACTTTTCTGCTTCGCTGTGCCATTGAATTATTGTTTGAAATCAAAACACAAACCTTTATTTACCAGAAGAGGAGTGCCAAAGAAGGGCCAGGCTGAGAATAACACAAAACAACCATAAGACGAGTACACGAGATTAACTTGATAGCTAGTGCTAAGAGATTGAAAACGGTTCAGCTTAAAAGTGGGATTGTGAGAACTTAATCTGAAGAATACAAAATAAGCAATATGCGTGGAGAAAATATACCCAATTAGTGAACACTGAATAGTATAATATCAAAGTTGATCATTTTTTTTCCAGAAACTAGTTGATCAACCGTTCCTAACTTAAATTGCTGGCCCAAGAAAGTAGTATTGAAAGGCGACCGACAAGAAAGAAATTGAGACTCCATGAAAGATACTCGTACAAAAGAGTCGAAAAACAAGAAGTAGAACACAATCTTGGCAAGAGGCCGCGCCACAATTGACTGGCAAACTGGAGCTACAGCTTTAGTTTATCCTCCTGTACACACCTCTTCTCTCCTGTATGTTAGCTACTTCTTCTGCTTATTGCCTGTGCAAATAATAACTTATGTGTAGTGTCAGGCCAAAAAGCCGTAAGCGCTACGGGAAATATTTCCACTGTGTGCTTTTCCTGCCACATACAGTATTTGTTGTACTTTGATAGTAGTAGTATATACATTCATATGTACTATTCTCTATCCAATGTAAATAAAACGTATATTTATTGTTCTAGCTGCTGTCTGTTGTTATTGTTGTTGTAGTTATTCTCATATCCGAAGCTACTGTCTGGTTTTTTGTGTGTTTCCCCAACTTAGGTTTTCACTCTATGAGGCTGCAACGACGTTGTACCTTAGTATTTTATTTGCAATTTTTCAACATGCCGGCGCGTATCTGTCGGATGCCTGTCTGTGGCTTTTTTCTTAACTTTGCCATGTTTCGTATTTCGAGTTCCTATTGAACTATTGTGCAGTGCACGTAATTTAAGCCAAACCTTCTCCAACCCAACACCCATTCCACTCAATGAGTGGATTTCCGTTGTCAGGCGAATTGCCAGTTTTCGACTTGCTACTGAACCCTTCGTCGAAAATTTGTTTATGAAAGGGAATTTTCAATGCAAGTTACTAAAACCTGGGCCATGCAGAAGCTCAGCCAACAGTTAAGTGCAAATTATTAGACGGAAATTAGTAGATTGAGATTGAAAACAAAAGCAAATCCTGTGCAACTTTTTGTGGTCGATTCGATCCGATACGATTCGATTCGATTTGCGAACCTTTGCTAATGGAAATGGAAATTGTTGTGAACTGAGAAAAGTTGGTCGGATATTTGTTGGATAAATGTTGTGGAAATATAGCTGACATGCCAAAACTTGGTTTATTGTTTTGACATAGCATACTATTTTGTTTTAAATTCAACTTTGTAATTGAAAATGGTATCACAAACCAAACAACAACAAAAAAAAAATGGGGTAAAGGGAATGTTATTTTATCGAGTTATCAGTTTAGGGTTAGACTTCTGCCATTTGCACACTCAAGTAATTTGAAATTATAAACACACATCCCAGAACCAAATAGGTGCACATTTATGTCCCTAACTAAACTAAGCATATGGACACTCGATAGCATAAGCTGCAACTGGCTAAAGGAGCGTTCAATAAAGGGAAAATGGATGACCAACACGTGCTAAGCTTATTAAATGTTTTGATTTCTTAAGTCTTTCTTAGCAGCGCAATGAGAAAACTTTGTGAACGGACAGCAAAAGCCAGCCAATAGACACACACACACACTATACCTTTGGCAACAAACTAATAACCAATAAAATGTCTTAAGCCCTTCTAAGCTTATAAATGCCATTTTAAAGCACATAAAGCAGCAACTGTGATGTGGTGACTTGGCCAAAGGGTAAAAGTTACTCTTACGGTCAGAGTTGTTTGGCATTTAAGATATACGTCTGTGTGTATAGATTATATTAAAGTGGCCCAGGAAACCGCTCAAGTTGAAAAGCCCCCTTAATAAGCGCTTTGGCCGTGGGTCTGCAGCTGGGGTTCTTAACTCGCAATACCAACAAGTGGCCCGTTGAAGCCAGTCAGGGCAACAGTTTCGAATACGAGGCATCCACTTCACTTGATGCCTGAGTGAATGAAGTCCAAAGATGAGCAACAGCAACATCAACAGCAGCAGACGTCAGGCCAGAGCAATGATTGGCGGTCCCACTCCAAATAACTTAAGACCGGCTCTAAAATAGAGCAGCGCCACAGCAGCAACAGCAACAGCAACAGTTGTTCTGTCAGTTACTTGTCTCTGTCTTGAAGTCATCCTACTAGGCTGGCGTTTAGCAAGGGTTGCCTTAAAAGTTATCAATAGCCATCCTACATTTAACCTAAGCATCTATTGTATAGAGCCTGAAAAGAGTCGTTGTTTTCAGATTGATATATGGATTTCATTTCCGTACAAACATAGAATCTTCTTATATTCTAAGCACTATTTTATCTGACAATATCTTCGAGCTACCTTCGCTGGAATATTGGCTTACGGCGCTGCTCCAACGCTGTTGAACTTTTAATTTGATGAATGATATACATTTGTCTCGAGTGCAGGCCAGCAAAGCGGTCGGCCACAGATTGTAGCCGTTGCCAAAGCACCACAACACTACCACAGCAATCACAACCACAATCATATCCACAAGAGAGTCGAGAGTAATTGTCGTGGATTGCAGTTGTCTTGTGAAGATCTGCACCGCTGGCATATTTACACAGGGGGAACAGAGTCGAGTGGTGTAGTAAAGTGTTCGAATTGTTCCTTCTTCTCCCTCCGTTCCCATCGACGATGACACCACATTGTTGTGTGTGGTGTGCGTGTGTGTGTGTGTGTGTGTGTTTCACAGAACTCTCGTGGTATATAATTTTGCTTAGCTGCAATTATGAGATGTTGCGGCTGATCTTGAGGCAGAAACCAGCACAGCCGGCACCGGAAGCTTTGTCTTCGGTTTTTTGCTCTTCTTCGTTGTTTTTTTTTTTTTGTTTTTGTTTTGTTTCAGCAAACTTGAAACTTGTTCATACGGTTATCTGTTGGCTTAACTACAAGTGGCTCGAGAGTTTAGTCTGCGTTGTCTCAGAGTCTGGCATACCAAGATATAGCATCGTTAATTATGACAAGCAGCGCTGCTTGATGTTCATTTCTTAACCCAGCTCCCTTTCTGTCTTGCTCTCTATATCTGATCTGTGCTGATCCAGATCGGTTGCAATTTAGATGTATATGTGTGTGCTTGTTGAAATGAAGCCAATCACTTTTTGATCGTTCCCTGTTAAGTTAGTTTCTCTTGTCTTGTGGCACAGTTTATGGTGAAACGCGTCGGAATTTTGTGCTGGTGGGTAATTCTTATACGGGAAGAGATCTGAACAGAATCACATATCGTTATACCATACGTGTCTCTCTCTCTCCCTCTCTGTGTGTGGTATCCTCAAAAATAACCTGACTTAAGGCGCAGTTAGGTAGTTTAATCGGGACTTAATGCTTAATTGTAAGAAATTTAATCATTGTGTTTAGTTAGTTGTATTTTATTATCGAAATTTAAAGGTCTAATGAATCTCTCATGCATGCAGTTAATCCTTCACTTTTCCTAAAAAAAAAACAATCGAATTCCCCACCTTAACAGTTTTATTTTTCATTCATCACGCAAACGTTTACCTAAAACTTTTTAAACTTTAATCTCTTCTGACCGAACCAAACCCAACGCACAACCCAAAGACACACCCAAAAAAAAAGACGCAGGTGGCCCCTCGACAAAAGTCGAGTGTAAATGCTTAGCAATGAATGATTGATTATAGGGTAGCAAAATTGTTTAACTTTCACTTGGTTAGAATATCGAGCAGGTTTTAATCTTGCAAATAAGCAGCAAGATCCAGCACGCGGCTACTATCTTTATTATCATCAGCAGCAGCCGCATGGAGGTCATAGGTTAATGTCAAGTCAAGAAAAAAGAAACACCAAATGCACTAGCAAAAGAAAATAAGAAAACCAGACAGCTTGCTTTCTGACAGTGTGATAGTGCTCGCCAATTAACAAATCACTGTAATGACAGGCCAGACTCTATGGCTCATAACTTTCGAAAGTGATTAAGGCCGAAGAGTTGGGAGCCAAAAAATCATAATAATCATAAATAAACAAGATGCGTAATGAAATCAAATAAGCATTGTAAACAAGTCGACAGGTTCTAAGTGCAATAACCAATGATTATGTTCTTTAACTTTTGTGAGCACAAAAAAAAAAGCCAAAGAAAAAACCATTCAGTCCGCGTTGGCCGACTTCATTTTGACCCAAACACACAAAAGCCCACGGGCCTAATGTCGGTCAAAACGGATGCTGGTGCCCAAGCAAGAGAAGCAAGTTTAGAAAGTCTTCGGCTTTGTGTTTCAACAAATTCACGCCTCTACACACACCATGCAGACAACAAATGAACAAAAAAAAATACAAATCACTTTTCAGTAATATTCAAGCGAAAATCTCAATAAAGCCAAAGAAATTGCTTGCCGGACAAAGTGAACATTAAGAGACGTCGCCAATAAAACTGAAAATATTATGAAAATAAAATACATCAGAAATTATTAGCTGCTAAAAACTAAAAGAGGAAGGAATTCGTCGGATTCGATAAGCAATTGAGATTATTCCAATGTATCTCAGAGTTGGTCTGTGCTTCGTTGGAATTTTTTATTTATTCCTGCTCACAAAGCTGCCTCTTTGCTCTTTGATGATGATCAATGGTATCGTGTTATGTAAGTGAATACTGCAACACACAAAGGTTATGAAAGGGACCTTTAGGTGTTCTGTGGAAAGGAAACAACTAACAGGTTATAGAACCATGATTCAACTGATAAACTTCAGTTAACAGCGGATAGGACTGGCAAGTATTCTATCCACTGAAGCTCCCAAAGAAAATGCACTTTGATTAATCAGTAATTTGACCAATGTCCTATCAGAATACGCCCTGTTTTAGACGAACTTTTTAGCTACCATAACCCGTTGCAATCTTTGCCATTGACAAAACGAGCATAAGCTATTTAAGCTGATGTTTTGGTGGTAGTAAAATGAGGATATATATTAGGTACATAAATGTATTTTTATTATTTTCAATAAGTCGCATTGCATTTTTGACATATCCTTAGTGGCAATCTGGCGTTTGGGAGGGACATAAATCAGAAGCGAAGCAAACTGAAACCAGTTTTCCCATTTTTAGTTTGTGATCTAGCGCATAAATTCAAATAAGATAAAAATAAACTTTTACCCACCTGGTGATTTAGTACTTTAACCAAAAATATGCCAACAACAACAAAACAACTTGTCGCAGGTGTTTCTTGATGCTAGCTCCAAAAAAAAATGAAGAAAAAAAGCTACATAAAGAAACAAGTTTTCTAGACTTATTCTCTACTTGTATTTATTTATATATCTATCACGTTTTTTTGCCCACTTGACATGTTTGCTGGCTAATTTCATGTTATTTATGCGGCCTTCTTGCGCATTTATTGTTACTCTGCACGCCCCAAGAGTCGCAGAGGCAAACAATGGAGAGCTTAACACCCGGTCGGGTAGGGGTGCGGTCTGGTCTTGGCCTGTGGTCTTAGCTGGTCCCGCAGCTTGGCGGCTTTAGCCAATTGTTTGTCTGGTATGACAATTACATGTCTGGATTTTCAACAAAAAATTATAAAAGCAAATATTATCGTGCTAAACAAATTGCCTGTCAAGACTTATACTTCATGTCTCTCTATCTCTCTCTCTCTCTCTATCTCTCTCTCATCTCTCTCTCATCTCTGTTGTAAACAGTATGATTTAATAACTTTGTAACAATTGGCATAAGTTAAAATAAACATTAAATCGTTTGAATATCTTATTTTGGAAACAAGTTCCCTTGGCCACGAAGCACATCTCTGACGTATCTTTGGTTACCACATGGGGCAAATGTGTATACAAAAGATAAGCCACAGCTTCAAAAGCGACCCTTTATGCAATTCCAAACTTCATTTCCAAATGCAACAAAGTCATGTGAAAATTCACACTGCCATCACTGTGGCAAAAACAAAAACTGTGAGCAAAAAACAAAAAACAAATGCCCTTGGGTCCGACTAGGCCATTGAGTGAGCATATATGGGCAATGGTAGGTGACGTGGAAGTGGGAGAAGGGGTGTGAGGGAAAAAAACGAAATTGCTCGGGATGGCACTTCATTAAATAGACGCCGAGGCGCTTTTCCAACCAACCACGCCCGCCCCATTACCCCTTCACCAAGGCGAATTCAACTCAACTCAACTCAACTCGACTGGACCGTCAAGCGTCTGCTTATTTTTCACACATGCTCGCCAACAACGAAAAAAAGATGGCTGGCACAAATTTAAGTAATATTGTTTTTTATTTTTTTATTTTGTTCATTCTTTCTTTCTTGCTTTGGGGTTTTTTCTTTTTTTAAGCTCACAGTTGTTTTTTATGATGACAATTTTTTTCGTTGACGACGTCGACATGTGGCCATAAGGTTGTCGGTAAATAACAAACAGGCGTCAACGCGAATGCGAATGCGAATCGCAGAGGATAAGGGGGATGTGGGTGTGGCGCCTCCCACAACCTCCCACAAAGGATGCCAGCAAGAGTAACAGAAAAGGCGTCAAATTTTTGTTGGCATACTTGTGCAGATGATCTATGGGGTCCTTGCAGAGCTGCCACATGTGCGCTTCTCAGTGGCACGGAGAGAAAAAAAGTATTTGGGTATTGCAGACGAAAAATGAAAGATACATATGTATCTTAATTGCATTTCTATGTGCCTCACAACTGAATACAAAATGATTTTCCAACATCTTTGAGCTGTTTTTAATGACTTTAAGCAAATGCGCTTATTTTTGCGTTATTCAACTTTTGAATTTAAATGTTTTCCCATAAATTATCAATTTAAGCCTGACCTTAAGATGTATGTAGTCAAAATGTTGCAACTTTAATACGTATAGTATTAAACCACATTTGGCTACATATAATTGATTTTAGAGCTTACCCCACAAGTGTATGGAGCTCTTGAACATCTGTATCCACTCATCTACGACTAATCCACTCACACAATTTGGTCTGCATATAATCTGAAATGAAGAGCAAATAGATAATTTTTATAGATTTTCCACTGGAGCTGAACAAAAATAAAATAAACATTTTTTGAAATGATATTTTGTCATCTGCGTTTGATTTAAAGTAAGCAAAGGATTAGGAATGCAATTCAATACGAGGCGAGGACTTGAATTAAGTGTAAATTAATATCTTACAAAAGCAACAAACGCAAGAAAATAAAATAAACCGTTTTGAAGATGGAGACAAAGAAAAAACTTTAAATAAAATGAAATTTTGAACAACTTTCACTTGAAATTTGTTGAAATAAGAAACTCGAAATGACTTTTTGAACTGTGAACCGAAAGTGAGAAGGTGCGTAGAGTCGAGTTAAGTTATGTTAGGACTGACTCGAGGCGTTCTACTTACATATGTACATATGTATGTATATAAAAATAATACACAAACCCCACCCTCCATCTCTGCCCTTCCCTCTCCCATTCCCCGTCCATCTATTGCTAAGTAAGTGACACGATGATGGCTTGTGGCAGGGGCAAAGCCTGCATGCCACAGCATTTTGTATGTGCGTCGGCTGCGTCCGCAGCGACAACATTTTGACACACTTAAATGTTAGACTGCCGACTGTCGACTGCCGACTGCCAACAACAACGACAGCGACAACGACAACGCTTCGACAGCCAGCATCATCATCCTCACATCATGATCATAGTAGATGTTGTCAGAGGGTCGCGGCGATAAATTTTGAAATTATGAACATAATTCTTCATTAGGCAGAGGCATCCGATGATAATGGAACTGAAGAGGCGTCCCATACGCACCAAAAAGCGAGAGTAAAAACTCTACACTCTCCACAAAAAAAAAAGCTATGCCCACACTCGCTTTCATTCGTTATTGTTGTTGCTCTTGCTGTGTGAGCTTCAACGCCTAGTGATAAATTGGCGGTATTACGCACTCAACGACTTGTGGATTATTTAGATTTTTTGCACGTGGGCGTTACCCAAACTCCCCCTCCCCCCATTGCCTTCCCAAAAGCTTCCCATACAATCAGTATGCCAAGAATGCCACCAAAATGTAAAGCAGAGATAACCGGCCACAGATTTCCCATTTCCCATTGATGGAGCGGCGATTGTTTGGCATTTAAATTGAAATAACGTGATTTTTGTGGTCCACTGGTTACAGGTCCACATGCCAGTCAATGGGCCAGCCAGCCGGAGAACTAATATCACTGGCATAGATATTTTTCCCAAACTATTTTTAAGATTGTTATGCGGTTTTGTGCAGATTTCGTTTAGTTTTTTGCGTGTGTGCGCATTTGGCTTTTTTTTTGTTTTAGCTTTACGCTTGATTGAATTGAAACACATTTTGCTTTCGCTTCTGGGGAAACGTTAAATGCGTTTATGTGTGCCTTTTCTTTTTGCCCTTGTGCGCTTAGCTTATTAACAAGCTGCGACTTGCAAAAATGAGCAAAGATTATAAAACATTGACACAGTTGTAAAAATGTTTATAATTAATTTTTCACCGATGGGAAATTTAATTTCAATCCTAAACGGCATTTTTCTAAATTTAAACGTAGTCGAAACTCTTGCACTAATTGAGCCAACCTTAAAAAGGTTATAAATTCATTTATTTAAAGATTTGCTTTTAACTGTTGCAAAGTTAGCTTTAAAAAAAACTATCCATCTTTCTCTACTTAACGCTCAATCCCCTATTTTTGACATGTGCATATGTACAAATGTTTGTTTATTTTTGTAGCTTTTAGTTGCATGCTAAAATGCACAAATGGATACTTATGTGAACAAGTACATGCATTCTTCTTTGTTTCACTTGTGCAGCATTTAAAAGCTGTCAACACGTCAGCACTGCTCTGTGGAGACCCATTAGAAAAAAAAACTATCAAACAACAAACAGCCAACAAAGCGCCGTTGTCCCAAACCGATTTCTAACTATTCAGTCATAACGCACAACGTTAAAGCGACGCACAAAGCTCGCCTCTCTGTGTCCCAAATGCCAACTGCTGTCAGCTTTTCGGTCCCTCACAGTCCATTTCATTCGCTTGGTATGAGTGCCAAAGCGAGTGCGAGCAACGGAACGGCACGAGGCAACCACAGAAACCGCAAGGTGCGCTTGCTGTTATTATTATTTGTGTTATTGTTGCTGTCAAACAATCGGCAAAAAAGAGAGAAAATGCACACATACATATGAGAAACAATTACACAAACAATTCGATTGCAGTCGACGCGGCGACAGAACCGCTGGCAGTATACACGCCACTCAACTGACACTCAACTGGCAGCAGCAGCAACAGCAGCCTATGCTTCACTTTGTGCTCTCCCTCTCAAGCGCTCCCCCTTCCACTTAAACCATTTTTCGAGTGCAATCATGCAAATGAAACATTTTTTATATGCATACATTTGCGTGTGTGCGTGCAAAATGTTAACCCAAATATTTTGTAGACATGCAATATTTATGCTATAGCAACAACAGCTTAGCTGCAAACAGACGCAATAACAACAATAACAATAACAATAACAGTGTCAGCATGCAGGCAAACTAACCAAAATAACTGCAAAAGCAACATATTTGATGTAATGGATTTTTTCTACGTTAAAAATGGGTTGCATTTTTTGGGGAAAAAAAACTGCAACAGAAGAAAACCAACCAAACAACCCCGCAAACCTATACACTGATAAACTCCCTCACTGCAGGGCAGCTGTTCTCGCAAATTCATACTGTTTTGCCATTTATAATGTTCCTTGACGCAGCTGTCCCTCAAAGCTCTATCTCACTCTCTATTTTTCATTCATTTCATTTTGGACTCTCCACTCTGCACTAGTCGCATTTAGCGAGCAATTTTCGCATGCATTTCTAATTTTTATAAACACATTAAAATGATAATTAAAAGGCATTTCAGTCGTAGTGAATAATTTTTATAAAATGTATTTTTGTTTTTTCGGTGTTGCGCATCAGAGTTTCGGTGCATTTAGCACTGCTGCTACTGCTACTGCTGATGCGGTTGCTGCTGCTGCTGCTGCTGGTGCTGCATTATTTATTTATTATGTATGCAAATGCATTTAATTGCAGGGACAACGCAAGAGTACGTCCAGCAAGGCGAGCAAGTTGTTATTTGTTGTATGGAAAGTGTGTGGGGAAGTGTGTTTGGGAATTCACCAATGCCAACGTCAAACAATTTGCATATTTTAGCATGTAATGAAATTTGTAATAATTCTGCAATTAATTGCGTGCGTGTCCTTGTTTATGCCCACTGCAAATCTACGTATGTACAAATGTATGTAATTACGAGTATGTATGTATAGGTACGAGTAAAAGCAGTAACTGAAACTGGAGCAATTGCATCAAAAACAACAATAACAATAACAGCAACACCGTGTTTGTGTGGAAGTGTGAGAGCTTTTGCGGGCTGCTCAAAACTGCTCTATGCGGGCACATAGTACAGTGGGTCTCAGTTTATTTAAATCAGAAAAAAATAAAAAAAAATAATAATCTAAGCTAAATGGGATAATAAAATAATTTGTATGACTGATGTTATATATCTAAATATTTTTTTAACTTTTATATTTATTTAATAAAAAAAAAAACATAAAATTATGTTGGTTTTTTAATTTAAAATCGTGTTTATAGCATTTCACTAAAATTATATTGTGTTTTAAGGTGCTGGTCGAAATGAGCTGGGAGCCACTGTACGCATATTTCACAACATTTCGGCAATCATTTTTTTTTTTTTTGCAGTTGTTGCGTATTTTGCATGAACGTGAAAGCTTTTCATTATTTTAATGTAGCGGTAATGACTATGAAATAGCAATACGCAATTGCAGGGTGATTAATTAGTTGTATATCTCCATTTCTGTCTCTCTCTTTCTTTCTTTCACCCCCTGAGTGGATACAAATTAAACAGACTTTAGGCATACAGGATTATAGAAACAGCAAAAAACTGTTACTTTAACTTTCGTTCGGTTTCGGTTATGGGTTATTTGTACAAGAGGAATACATGTTTATACTATATATGCGATGTCTGCCTGTTGTTTATTTTTAATTGTCTTGCATGTTTTCTTTTCATTTGCCTCATATACAGCATAAAAACAACAACAAATAGCAACAAATACCATTGCACTAATTACGCATATTTACAGTAAAGATGATTGGAAATCAGCCCCCTATCACAATAACATTGAAATTTGCAGTTGCCAATTCGACGTCTGTTAAAGAGTCTGAAACATTAGTTGAAAATTGCATTTGGCTTGTATCTTGTATCTAAGAGATACTCGTATTTTGATTTTCATTTTAATGTCTGGACGTTTGTTTTGATGTTTTTCAATTATATACATACATATAAGGGCGGGCATCAGTTGCTGCTCTTCCACATCGTTCGCCCTTATTTTTCCTTCCCTTCTTTTTCGGTTTTTCTTCTTTTCTTTGTTAGTGTTGCTATTGCAATTGTCTGTTGGACCGTGGACTGTGGACTGTGGACTTTGGACTCCGGACCCCAGACTAGATTTCAAGCAATAGATTTCAAGCATGGTTTCATTTTGTTTTCTTACGCAATTCTCCCATCTGTGTTTTCACCCAGGCATCTGTTTCGTTTTTTTCTCTGCTTTGTTTTTGTTGTTGTTTTTTTTTATTGCTTGCAACAATCATTTGGGCCAAGAACATCAGTTCAAACGTGCCACGAGGAAATTCTAATAAAATTAGTAGCAAATGACTTTAGAACGCAATGTTTTTCAACAGCTTTTCTCTCACCCTGTCTCTCTTTATCTTTGTCTTTCTTTCTCTTAGTCGATGCTTGACGATGATTTGCTTATTAGTTTTGAAAAAGACTTCAGGCAATTATTAGCGTTGGAGAAAGAGAGACAGCTAAAAGACTCGAACAGTCAATTAATTGCAAAGAGAAATCCATCATTGGATTATATATATTATAAATGCTTTTAAATATATATATTTATATATATATGTGAATACAGCTCGCAGTCATAATGGTTGATTATTGTGTGAACAAAAATGCGTGATAAATATTTTAATTGCCGCAATTCACGATCCAATGCGATATGCGAAAATTTGAAACGCTCAAAATTACCGGCAATTAACTTGAACACAATTTGTTATAATAATGAACATTTGGATGGATTAGTAGTGGAAAGATATTAGCTGTGTATTGAATCGATTTATATATAAGGTATTTACTGGCACACAATTATACATAAAAAACTATAAATAAACTAAAGGTTTAAGATAATAGTCAATAAAATACATTTGCACGAACAAAATACAGTCAAGCAGTGAGTACTCAGCACTTTTATATCAATATGTATAGACAGTGAACAGATCAAGCGGAAGGTGAAGTGGAGCCCATATGGAGAAAAAAGTGTAGCCCATCAAACGAAAGAAGCAAAGTTTTCTTTGGCTGCTTTTGAAGTGCACATGACCAGACCAAAGTATAAAGCAAAAATTGAAACGAAACGAAAAGAAAAGATGACAGCGAACTGAAAAATTTAACAAAAAATAACATAGGACATGTGTTGACGTTAAGAGGAGAGGGGTTTTCTGTGTGTGTGTGTGTGTGTGTGTGTGTGTATGTGTGTGTGTGCCAAAGAAAAACAATTTACAATGTTTTGCTTCTAGTTGAAGACGTTTTATTCAATGCCAAGCAACAAGAACAAAACACAGCAACCGAAGAAGAACTCTTTAGAAACTTTTGTTTGCTTTTTTTTAAATTTTTTGTTTTTGTTCCTTTGACTTTTTTTCTGTTGTTGTTGTCGCCAAAACCCGGTACGCAGCAGTTGTCACAGAAGAAAGAATAAAAAAAAAAAGAAGAAAAATTGTTTACCCATGACTTGAGCAAGTGCCAACAAAAAATTGGTGACCTTCTAGTGAAAGGCGAATGGCGCTTGAATAAAAAGCACAGCAGGAAATGGCTCAGGATATTGACGGTCATGCGGGCGGGGCAAGGGCAGGGGCAGGGGCAAAAGTCCGTGCATTGAGCGTGAAATGCGACAACCCTGGCAACGCCTTTAAAGTGTGTGACCATCTCGAAGATAAAGCGTTCTAAGATTCACAATTTCTAATCCCCACTTGTAGCTTGCTCTCATTTGCAGTTGCACCCTCTCTCTCTCTCCCCGATCCCCCCTTCCCACTCCCCATCCTCTTTCCAGCGCTACTTATGGGCATTTTAGTTAAATTTTATGAGAATCCTAAAAGACCTTTTTCGATTTGCTTTAGCGCTGATTTCTACAGCCAATCTATTGAAATTGCGGTCGAGTGCGAGGGCCGTACAAAAAAAAAATGAAAAAAAGGGCAACGCATTAAATTTAAAATGCGATTGACAAGGACGACGATGAGAACGAAAGCGTCAAGAGTTTCCACAACCAACTAGCCCCTATTTTAATGTGTGTGAGTGTGTGTTGCTTATAAGTAAGTAGGTCAGTTTGGTTTGTCCTGAAATGCATTTGGAGCGTATTGAAGTATCGCGATTCCTGCAACTGGAATGTCAAGTTTTAAATAAGCTTAAAATAAAGCTGTTGGAATTCTGTATCGAATACTTTGACTTTTGTTACATAGATAAAATCAGTCAATATTATAAGCACCATTTATTGGTAGTCATTTTGTGGGGAATTTTTACAGTATTCCGGAAGGTCATTTGAAAAATATTACGTCCGTCACTTAACAGTGTTAACAGAAACGACCTTCATCAAAATCAAATCAAATGACAAACTGCTGCTGGTTTTATTGACACAATGCATGTCAATATGGCATTCACACACACACACACACATACAGATAGAGAACGGCAATCAAAATGCAAAAGCCAAGCATTTATTGCCCCAAAGAGCTGTCACAAATTGACGTAAACTCAGATATTTCAATACATATGTATATATAAAGAAAAATATAATATAAAAATTAGCATCAAATCAAAAGAACTGTCACTCTGTAAACTATATATATTTCGGAGCCCCATATGAAGAGTGACAGGTTATAGCATGATGGATCTGATAAGGTGGGCTTCTTTTTGACAGCTCGCTCAATATGTATAACCAAAGGGTGATTGAAGGAAAAGCACCACCTTGTTTATTCTACCATGGCGAAACTAGCAAATCAAAACTAAAAGTCATTTTTAAACATATTTTATATGCTATTCTTGGGTTTTTTTCTTTTATTTTTTTGTGTGGCTTGGCAATTAAAACTTGTTGGCAGACTGTCAGGCAGCTAGTTAACAAGTCGGCACAAAATCGCGAGAGACAGATAGAGAGAGCGAAAGAGAGAGAGAATAAAAATATAAATTGTTATTTAACTGTAAGAGAAAAGTGCTAATTAAAGCCGACTTCAAGCCACACAGAAGACGTACTTCGATACTTCGAGTTTGAGATGCGTCTGTCGCCGCCTTAGCCATAAAGTCAAACACTTAACGATGCTGGAGCAGGGGATCAGGTGGTGGTGGTGTCGATATAAGCGATAAGCTGCTGGTCGTGTCAGCTACATAGTTATGTTCATCGACTGGTAGCTCTCGCTGACATCATCATTATCAACGAGCCAACGATCATTATGTGGCTGGCAAGTGAGGCCTTTTTGTAAGTTAGTCATAACTTGAATGCCAAACACTTTACACACTCACACACACGCACACACACACACAGACACACGCTGAGTAAAGATGTCAACGCAACTTATGGTAATTGTTGCAAATTATTTATTTATTTATGCATGCGACTGCTGAGGTTGTTAAGGCTGTGTTAAGGCTGAGGCTGATGCTGTGGCAGATTCAGCTTCTGCCAACACGTTTGTCGCCTGATTATGTACTTATCTAAAAGCGCAGGTAACTCAGCACACACATACACACACACACAGATACTGTTTAGGAATGTAAGATGATGCTTATCGGATGCAGCCCAGCAGAATCGAGCTCAAAATCCGCATATGAATATCAATTATAAGGTCTGTGCCAACCCATCCGAATGGCTATTGAGTGGGCACACATCACTTTATCTCTATCTTTATTTTAGCCAACAGGAAGGTACAATAACTGAAGTGCTGGGCTAACTAACCCTAAGCAATGTGTGAGTTTGAGTGAATAAATCGTCTAGACGCCTTTTTTGAAACTCAAGAATGCTTTTAGCCAAAAAATGTTTAGTTATATGCATGCAATATTCATGGAACCAATCGAAATATAAGCACCATCAACTTCAAAAGCGTCTCAAACCATATACTCTAACATAAATAAATAATACCTTAAAACGGAAAAATGTGAAATTTGTTTACGAAATGGGTAGCTTCCGGTTGCAATTTCGCTTGATGTGCTAAAACGGGTTATCTTTTGGTTAAAAATTGTTTGAAAACGTTGAAAGTTCTGTTGGATCACAGATATTTTTCAGCGATTTACCAAATGACTTGTGACCAAAATACCTATACAATAATTCAAATGATTTCAACATTAGACGTTCGATGTTGTTAATGAGTGCTAAAATAATGCGCATACAGAATGAAATTAAAATAAATAAAATAAATTGGCACCCCTAAGAAAAGTGAGTACGGCGATGGGCAGTGAGTAAGCGATAGTCGAGGTTCAAGTATCCAAGATATACCTTAAGCCAGTACGTGGCAAACACAAGCTAAAAAAAACCTGGTAACTGGTAAATGGTAACTGCCACTGACCGGGGCCAGTTATTGGAAGGAGAAAATTGCAGTAGCCATGCGAGAATTTGGCATGCAAAGTCTGTCGATGCTGTCGGAAAGGAAAAAAGTGGCATGAAAAAGAGAGTAAGGATCGGGGTGAGGTGGGACAAGGGTCCGTTTGTGCACCTGGGTTCAAATGATGCTTAGGCGTGTGTGTGTTGAGTATTGAATACTGGGTGTTTTTGTACATTGTTGTTGCCTGGATAGCATTCGTTGTCTGCCGTCAATCTATTAAAAGTTGTAGCAGCCACAAAACGTGGCACGTACGGGATGAGTATGTTTGTTCTCCTTGCAGATAACATTTGTATTTAAAAGACACTTTACTCTGGCCTCAACAAATCCAGCATCATGTGCACGCAACACGAGAGACAGAGAGAAAGAAAGAGAGAGAGAGACTTGAACTGTTTGTATATTATCTGTGGCAAATCTTGAGGTACCGCGCCACATGTCAAAATGTCAATTTTTTTTTGTGGCACGTCTGTTCCTATGTGTGTGTGTGTGGCATGCAAAATGTTACATTGCACATGTTGCACAAACTAGTTTTTACGATATATATCACCTGAGATACGTTGCAAACGTCTACTACAAACTAGGTTCTTTCAATGTCTCTGCACTTGCAATTGCATATTTTATACTCCAAAGCATCCCGCAAACAATTTGCAGCATCGCGTTGCCAACAAAATGGAAAGCCATTCGGCTTTGGTCAGTTCCGTGTTTGTTGTAATTCAATTTGAGTGTCTATGATAGCGAACATGAACAGCAAGCGACAGCAAAACAACAACGAACAACGTTCCGATCGGTTTCAGGTTCAGGATTTGATTGCAAGGGGACGGGATAATTTGCAAATGGGCAGCTGCCAGAGTATGTTAAGCAGAGCTGCTCGAATACACTTGGACAGTTTGAAGTTGGAGAGCTCTTGGATTTTACTTACCCACGAAGTGAACAGCTGTTAAAATTGGTGCGTTGTGGCATTAACATACATAACTGTAAGTAAAAAAAGTTGAAGGTGCGGTTAGGCAATAATCTAAATAGTTCAACTATATTCATATATTCATCTTAATTGGTAAAAAAAAAAGCTTCAACACTTGTCGAGCAGGAAAGCAGCACATCTATTGTTATATTCAAGTCAGGAAAATGCTTTCGTCACCGGGGAATGAGGTAAAGTAACGCAAAACACTTTATGGGCTGTCGAAATATCGTGTCTTGGGAAACGCTTCTTCGTTTGCCTTACAGCATAATTAAGCACACTTTTAAATATTTTAACCTATGATGTGCCGACTCGTAAAAACTAGAGTACCCCATAAAAGTAGACCTCCCAAAAGTTGCCCATTTTGATGAGTTTCTTGTCTGCGTGCGAAAAAAGGTCAACATTTTATAGGATTTTTCTACTCCCTGGCTTATTCTAGGTGTTAAATAATAAATACGCCGGTACATAGGGACAGGGAACTGTATTTCAAAAGAACAAAAAGAAAACCGATGACATGATTCGAAATTGCGTGCTATGACCTATTGTTAGCCGCTTACCCTTTTTAAACCAAGCCAAAGCAATATTATTTGTTGACTTTTACGAGCTTCTTGCTGGCGCACATTGCAACAATAAACAAAGTGCCACAAATATTTAGCTCTCCTAGAATTAGCTCTTAAAGCTAACTATACCTTACTTCCAAGCCACTTTTCTAACGCACTCTTAATGGAATATTTAAAAGGCACGTGCTGAGCCGATTTTGTTGGCTTATAATATGCCAAAACCTGTTCGTTATTAATTGCTATATACTTTTGGCCACAATATATTTAAGTCATTCGCATTGATTTTGGCTAAGCCGCTTTTCTACACCCAATGATGACCCCTGACACAGAAGTCAGCGCCAACAAATGAAATTGTCGGGTTCGACGGAGTCCGGAAGCCGGCTTTAAAGCCATCAAGTTATTGCTGCTGCTGCTTCTGGTGCTTCCAAACAATAACACCTAGGCAAAGCAATTAAAGCCAAGCAATAATACAAACAACAACAACAACAGCACATTTTAGCTGCAGACTAATCTAATTTAATTAGCCAGGTCAAACAAGAGAAGAGCTGGGGGATTAAGTGAAACCCCAGAGCCTTGCAGCCTGACTGAGCAGTCAGGCGTTCAGTTTAGTTAGTTAGCCCGACTCTGTGGATATTAAACGTGAAGTGAAACAATTTAACCCATGCCTTGCTAGCCAAGTTTCCTTTAAGCTTTTGCATTTGACTATCAATACGAAACTCTTGACTATAGCAAGCACTGCTCCCGGCTGTCTGAGACATATAAATAAATATTATATTACCGTCATACATGCACATATATATGTATGAAGGAATGTGTGCTTGTGGAAACCTTAGATCCACGACGCGACATATGTGAGAGACATTTTTCCGTTTCGTTCGTATACCATGAATCCGTTGGTATACGCTATGTGTGCGCGCTGAGTTGTTAATTAAATATTTACATTGCTTATTTGCAAAATGAATAATTTTAGCATTTTATTTTACCAGCACAATGTGCTCCCCTTGTCTACGTGCCACTCTTTACCTCCCTCCCTCCCTCAGTCCCCTTGGTGCTGTGCCCTTTTTGGGAAACACAATCTACGTCTTTCAACGTCTGGCATTTTATGGCTGTTTGTCAACACTGTTCCATGCCGTGCAAACCTTTTAGCACATTTGCCTTTTACTTCAGACCGTTATTAGTTTGACTTGGCAACGCTTTAAGTTCAGCTGCAACCCTTCAAAGCGTGCTTTTGAAAGCTCAGCTCGTTCTTAATTGGCATGCTTGTATGTAAGTACAAAGCGTATATATGTATGTTGCTGTTGCTAAGTGCCAAAGGGTTCGTCGGCTCATTGGGGTGCAGGGCTTTCGCTCAGCTGTGACAAGTCAATTCAACCATGCAAAAGTGTGTGTGCTTTGAGGCCAATGAGCGATAAGACACGAGTTTGAGAGCTTAAGCATTTGAAGTAGTGTTCGCTCATTAAATAGCTCGGTTAAATAGCGAAATAAAGAAGTTTTATTATTCGATTTTGGATTAGATTTTTCACTCTTTAACATTTGTCGGACTGTATTGATATTTGTTTGCTTGTTGTACGCGCGTTTTCGTCTACTCATTGATTACAATTTTGTTGATTTGACCCAAATAATTTTCGAGTCAAACAAACATTAAATAAACAAACAAACACACACACACACACATAAACAGTGCTTAGCAAATCCGCAAAGCTCTATAGGAAAATCAATATTATTGCCGAGGCTTCTCTTAAAGCCCATATGTTGAATTTAAAATTTTGTATTAAATCATGGTAGACATAGTCATAATATATATAATTTGTGGCTTGAATAACGAACCCCTTATGCCAGAATATAAAAGCGAAAGCGGCGGAGAGAGAGAGAGAGCGAGAGAGAGTGAGAGTAAAACCTATTTTTATGGAAAATATTTACTTTTAATCAATCTCCCTATAGGAAATGTCAACACATCAACTCCGGGTAGCGTTGCAACCGCACGTTTATCTAATGTGTACTTAAGTGCAACTAATTATTGGGTCGATCCCATGTTTACCAAAACAGACAAAGACAGAAGAAACTTAATTATTAATTAATTATGCAAAGTTCTCCCCTGCCCCTTTCCCTGGAAACCACACTCTGACTGAATAGAGCATTTAAATGCGTCTCGTAAAACTAAAAACCAACTTGACTTGAAGTCACCTTGAACAATCAAGTCCAAGTCACTTAGCAGTTAACATCAACAGCAAAACTAGAGCTAATGGACACGAACAACAAATAAAGTTATTTGTTTCAAGAGCGTTAAGTTAAAAGAGAGATTGAGTAAAAAAAAAACTAACTTTTTATATCAACTCAAACAGCTGTGAATTGCGTTCCGAGCAAAACAAGTTTAATTCCTAAAGCAAAACGAATTGAATTGAATCCAAAAACAAATTTTAAGCTAAATGCAAATATGATGTTATTATATACATACATACACATATATATACATATGTATATTTAGCGCTGTACAAACATAAAAATGTCATTCATTTACCATGGCTGTACAAACTGAAAAGCTATTAAATTTTGATTGAAATGATGTAAGCACTTAAACAGGTCTCGAGAACAACTTATGTGTTATGTCATTTGTATATTATACTAAAAACAGATATTCTCATCGTTTCTAATTTGATAATTAAGCAACAATTTCTGGTAACTCATTTTCTTATTTACATCAAACTAACCTTGACATTAAATGTAAATATTTTGATGTTGTTAACTTTAACAAACTACCTAAACCATACTTGCATGCAAAAAAACAAAAAAACAACAAAACAAACTGTTGCTTGCTAGACTAATCAGTTTAATAACAAGGCTTGAACCGACCCAAAGACCATTAAATTGTAATTTAGTTTAACAACCCAATCAAAAAATAAAACCTGCAACTGAAACACGTCGCCAACGCTGTAAATGAACCGATTCAAACACAAAAACAAAAATCGTTAAAAAATCTAGTAAATCGGCTGTTATCAAGCAAGCTTGACTTGAAAATACCCTAACCATAAGAAAAGTACACTTTTACCTATTATATATTCTGTGTGCATGAAACCATTATGCCCATACTTATTGCTTCATGGGTTTTATGGTATAACAAAACAATAGAAACAAGAATATTGACAACTAAAAAAAATAAACAAAAATTTGAGCAGTATGCCATAATAATTACCCATTATTTGAGCTATTATATTATGTTGAAAAACAATACAGTTTATTAATATATATAATTCACTAGGCCAGCGGATGTTGTGCGTCTGTTTAAAAATGTATCTCACGTTGAATCAATAAATATGCAAAAGTATTTAACTAGAGAGTCAGTCGATGTATACATACTTTTACAAAACGTGCCATTTCCATTATTCTGGCTGTCAATTGTGAAAGATTTCGATTTTAGTACAATAATGGCCAGAAGTTTGTTAGCAATTTTGCTTAGTTGTGTTGTGAATGGCTTTGTGCCATTTAAGTCGTTTTGCTCGGAACGCAATTCACAGCTGTTTGAGTTGATATAAAAAGTTAGTTTTTTTTTTACTCAATCTCTCTTTTAACTTAACGCTCTTGAAACAAATAACTTTATTTGTTGTTCGTGTCCATTAGCTCTAGTTTTGCTGTTGATGTTAACTGCTAAGTGACTTGGACTTGATTGTTCAAGGTGACTTCAAGTCAAGTTGGTTTTTAGTTTTACGAGACGCATTTAAATGCTCTATTCAGTCAGAGTGTGGTTTCCAGGGAAAGGGGCAGGGGAGAACTTTGCATAATTAATTAATAATTAAGTTTCTTCTGTCTTCTGTCTTGTTTTGGTAAACATGGGATCGACCCAATAATTAGTTGCACTTAAGTACACATTAGATAAACGTGCGGTTGCAACGCTACCCGGAGTTGATGTGTTGACATTTCCTATGGGGAAATTGATTAAAAGTAAATATTTTCCATAAAAATAGGTTTTACTCTCACTCTCTCTCGCTCTCTCTCTCTCTCCGCCGCTTTCGCTTTTATATTCTGGCATAAGGGGTTCGTTATTCAAGCCACAAATTATATATATTATGACTATGTCTACCATGATTTAATACAAAATTTTAAATTCAACATATGGGCTTTAAGAGAAGCCTCGGCAATAATATTGATTTTCCTATAGAGCTTTGCGGATTTGCTAAGCACTGTTTATGTGTGTGTGTGTGTGTTTGTTTGTTTATTTAATGTTTGTTTGACTCGAAAATTATTTGGGTCAAATCAACAAAATTGTAATCAATGAGTAGACGAAAACGCGCGTACAACAAGCAAACAAATATCAATACAGTCCGACAAATGTTAAAGAGTGAAAAATCTAATCCAAAATCGAATAATAAAACTTCTTTATTTCGCTATTTAACCGAGCTATTTAATGAGCGAACACTACTTCAAATGCTTAAGCTCTCAAACTCGTGTCTTATCGCTCATTGGCCTCAAAGCACACACACTTTTGCATGGTTGAATTGACTTGTCACAGCTGAGCGAAAGCCCTGCACCCCAATGAGCCGACGAACCCTTTGGCACTTAGCAACAGCAACATACATATATACGCTTTGTACTTACATACAAGCATGCCAATTAAGAACGAGCTGAGCTTTCAAAAGCACGCTTTGAAGGGTTGCAGCTGAACTTAAAGCGTTGCCAAGTCAAACTAATAACGGTCTGAAGTAAAAGGCAAATGTGCTAAAAGGTTTGCACGGCATGGAACAGTGTTGACAAACAGCCATAAAATGCCAGACGTTGAAAGACGTAGATTGTGTTTCCCAAAAAGGGCACAGCACCAAGGGGACTGAGGGAGGGAGGGAGGTAAAGAGTGGCACGTAGACAAGGGGAGCACATTGTGCTGGTAAAATAAAATGCTAAAATTATTCATTTTGCAAATAAGCAATGTAAATATTTAATTAACAACTCAGCGCGCACACATAGCGTATACCAACGGATTCATGGTATACGAACGAAACGGAAAAATGTCTCTCACATATGTCGCGTCGTGGATCTAAGGTTTCCACAAGCACACATTCCTTCATACATATATATGTGCATGTATGACGGTAATATAATATTTATTTATATGTCTCAGACAGCCGGGAGCAGTGCTTGCTATAGTCAAGAGTTTCGTATTGATAGTCAAATGCAAAAGCTTAAAGGAAACTTGGCTAGCAAGGCATGGGTTAAATTGTTTCACTTCACGTTTAATATCCACAGAGTCGGGCTAACTAACTAAACTGAACGCCTGACTGCTCAGTCAGGCTGCAAGGCTCTGGGGTTTCACTTAATCCCCCAGCTCTTCTCTTGTTTGACCTGGCTAATTAAATTAGATTAGTCTGCAGCTAAAATGTGCTGTTGTTGTTGTTGTTTGTATTATTGCTTGGCTTTAATTGCTTTGCCTAGGTGTTATTGTTTGGAAGCACCAGAAGCAGCAGCAGCAATAACTTGATGGCTTTAAAGCCGGCTTCCGGACTCCGTCGAACCCGACAATTTCATTTGTTGGCGCTGACTTCTGTGTCAGGGGTCATCATTGGGTGTAGAAAAGCGGCTTAGCCAAAATCAATGCGAATGACTTAAATATATTGTGGCCAAAAGTATATAGCAATTAATAACGAACAGGTTTTGGCATATTATAAGCCAACAAAATCGGCTCAGCACGTGCCTTTTAAATATTCCATTAAAGTGCGTTAGAAAAGTGGCTTGGAAGTAAGGTATAGTTAGCTTTAAGAGCTAATTCTAGGAGAGCTAAATATTTGTGGACTTTGTTTATTGTTGCAATGTGCGCCAGCAAGAAGCTCGTAAAAGTCAACAAATAATATTGCTTTGGCTCTCCTATAAAATGTTGACCTTTTTTCGCACGCAGACAAGAAACTCATCAAAATGGGCAACTTTTGGGAGGTCTACTTTTATGGGGTACTCTAGTTTTTACGAGTCGGCACATCATAGGTTAAAATATTTAAAAGTGTGCTTAATTATGCTGTAAGGCAAACGAAGAAGCGTTTCCCAAGACACGATATTTCGACAGCCCATAAAGTGTTTTGCGTTACTTTACCTCATTCCCCGGTGACGAAAGCATTTTCCTGACTTGAATATAACAATAGATGTGCTGCTTTCCTGCTCGACAAGTGTTGAAGCTTTTTTTTTTACCAATTAAGATGAATATATGAATATAGTTGAACTATTTAGATTATTGCCTAACCGCACCTTCAACTTTTTTTACTTACAGTTATGTATGTTAATGCCACAACGCACCAATTTTAACAGCTGTTCACTTCGTGGGTAAGTAAAATCCAAGAGCTCTCCAACTTCAAACTGTCCAAGTGTATTCGAGCAGCTCTGCTTAACATACTCTGGCAGCTGCCCATTTGCAAATTATCCCGTCCCCTTGCAATCAAATCCTGAACCTGAAACCGATCGGAACGTTGTTCGTTGTTGTTTTGCTGTCGCTTGCTGTTCATGTTCGCTATCATAGACACTCAAATTGAATTACAACAAACACGGAACTGACCAAAGCCGAATGGCTTTCCATTTTGTTGGCAACGCGATGCTGCAAATTGTTTGCGGGATGCTTTGGAGTATAAAATATGCAATTGCAAGTGCAGAGACATTGAAAGAACCTAGTTTGTAGTAGACGTTTGCAACGTATCTCAGGTGATATATATCGTAAAAACTAGTTTGTGCAACATGTGCAATGTAACATTTTGCATGCCACACACACACACACATAGGAACAGACGTGCCACAAAAAAAAATTGACATTTTGACATGTGGCGCGGTACCTCAAGATTTGCCACAGATAATATACAAACAGTTCAAGTCTCTCTCTCTCTTTCTTTCTCTCTGTCTCTCGTGTTGCGTGCACATGATGCTGGATTTGTTGAGGCCAGAGTAAAGTGTCTTTTAAATACAAATGTTATCTGCAAGGAGAACAAACATACTCATCCCGTACGTGCCACGTTTTGTGGCTGCTACAACTTTTAATAGATTGACGGCAGACAACGAATGCTATCCAGGCAACAACAATGTACAAAAACACCCAGTATTCAATACTCAACACACACACGCCTAAGCATCATTTGAACCCAGGTGCACAAACGGACCCTTGTCCCACCTCACCCCGATCCTTACTCTCTTTTTCATGCCACTTTTTTCCTTTCCGACAGCATCGACAGACTTTGCATGCCAAATTCTCGCATGGCTACTGCAATTTTCTCCTTCCAATAACTGGCCCCGGTCAGTGGCAGTTACCATTTACCAGTTACCAGGTTTTTTTTAGCTTGTGTTTGCCACGTACTGGCTTAAGGTATATCTTGGATACTTGAACCTCGACTATCGCTTACTCACTGCCCATCGCCGTACTCACTTTTCTTAGGGGTGCCAATTTATTTTATTTATTTTAATTTCATTCTGTATGCGCATTATTTTAGCACTCATTAACAACATCGAACGTCTAATGTTGAAATCATTTGAATTATTGTATAGGTATTTTGGTCACAAGTCATTTGGTAAATCGCTGAAAAATATCTGTGATCCAACAGAACTTTCAACGTTTTCAAACAATTTTTAACCAAAAGATAACCCGTTTTAGCACATCAAGCGAAATTGCAACCGGAAGCTACCCATTTCGTAAACAAATTTCACATTTTTCCGTTTTAAGGTATTATTTATTTATGTTAGAGTATATGGTTTGAGACGCTTTTGAAGTTGATGGTGCTTATATTTCGATTGGTTCCATGAATATTGCATGCATATAACTAAACATTTTTTGGCTAAAAGCATTCTTGAGTTTC
Source organism: Scaptomyza caliginosa (assembly GCA_035044725.1). Lineage (NCBI taxonomy): Eukaryota > Metazoa > Arthropoda > Insecta > Diptera > Drosophilidae > Scaptomyza > Scaptomyza caliginosa. The sequence goes on along the minus strand of JAWNNR010000961.1, from coordinate 6,251 downwards.
AAAAAAGGCGTCTAGACGATTTATTCACTCAAACTCACACATTGCTTAGGGTAGTTAGCCTAGCACTTCAGTTATTGTACCTTCCTGTTGGCTAAAATAAAGATAGAGATAAAGTGATGTGTGCCCACTCAATAGCCATTCGGATGGGTTGGCACAGACCTTATAATTGATATTCATATGCGGATTTTGAGCTCGATTCTGCTGGGCTGCATCCGATAAGCATCATCTTACATTCCTAAACAGTATCTGTGTGTGTGTGTGTGTGTGTGTGTGTGCTGAGTTACCTGCGCTTATAGATAAGTACATAATCAGGCGACAAACGTGTTGGCAGAAGCTGAATCTGCCACAGCATCAGCCTCAGCCTTAACACAGCCTTAACAACCTCAGCAGTCGCATGCATAAATAAATAAATAATTTGCAACAATTACCATAAGTTGCGTTGACATCTTTACTCAGCGTGTGTCTGTGTGTGTGTGTGCGTGTGTGTGAGTGTGTAAAGTGTTTGGCATTCAAGTTATGACTAACTTACAAAAAGGCCTCACTTGCCAGCCACATAATGATCGTTGGCTCGTTGATAATGATGATGTCAGCGAGAGCTACCAGTCGATGAACATAACTATGTAGCTGACACGACCAGCAGCTTATAGCTTATATCGACACCACCACCACCTGATCCCCTGCTCCAGCATCGTTAAGTGTTTGACTTTATGGCTAAGGCGGCGACAGACGCATCTCAAACTCGAAGTATCGAAGTACGTCTTCTGTGTGGCTTAAAGTCGGCTTTAATTAGCATTTTTCTCTTACAGTTAAATAACAACATATATATTTTTATTCTCTCTCTCTTTCGCTCTCTCTATCTGTCTCTTGCGATTTTGTGCCGACTTGTTAACTAGCTGCCTGACAGTCTGCCAACAAGTTTTAATTGTCAAGCCACACAAAAAAATAAAAGAAAAAAACCCAAGAATAGCATATAAAATATGTTTAAAAATGACTTTTAGTTTTGATTTGCTAGTTTCGCCATGGTAGAATAAACAAGGTGGTGCTTTTCCTTCAATCACCCTTTGGTTATACATATTGAGCGAGCTGTCAAAAAGAAGCCCACCTTATCAGATCCATCATGCTATAACCTGTCACTCTTCATATGGGGCTCCGAAATATATATAGTTTACAGAGTGACAGTTCTTTTGATTTGATGCTAATTTTTATATTATATTTTTCTTTATATATACATATGTATTGAAATATGTGAGTTTACGTCAATTTGTGACAGCTCTTTGGGGCAATAAATGCTTGGCTTTTGCATTTCGATTGCCGTTCTCTATCTGTATGTGTGTGTGTATGTGTGTGAATGCCATATTGACATGCATTGTGTCAATAAAACCAGCAGCAGTTTGTCATTTGATTTGATTTTGATGAAGGTCGTTTCTGTTAACACTGTTAAGTGACGGACGTAATATTTTTCAAATGACCTTCCGGAATACTGTAAAAATTCCCAACAAAATGACTACCAATAAATGGTGCTTATAATATTGACTGATTTTATCTATGTAACAAAAGTCAAAGTATTCGATACAGAATTCCAACAGCTTTATTTTAAATCATGCGGGTTTTTCTCTAATGTATTATTCTTTCTCAAAGAAACTTATTTAAGATATAAAATTTAACTCATCGCTTTCGCATCTTCAGCTTATTTAAAACTTGACATTCCAGTTGCAGGAATCGCGACACTTCAATACGCTCCAAATGCATTTCAGGACAAACCAAACTGACCTACTTACTTATAAGCAACACACACTCACACACATTAAAATAGGGGCTAGTTGGTTGTGGAAACTCTTGACGCTTTCGTTCTCATCGTCGTCCTTGTCAATCGCATTTTAAATTTAATGCGTTGCCCTTTTTTTCATTTTTTTTTTGTACGGCCCTCGCACTCGACCGCAATTTCAATAGATTGGCTGTAGAAATCAGCGCTAAAGCAAATCGAAAAAGGTCTTTTAGGATTCTCGTAAAATTTAACTAAAATGCCCATAAGTAGCGCTGGAAAGAGGATGGAAAGTGGGAAGAGGGGATCGGGGAGAGAGAGAGAGGGTGCAACTGCAAATGAGAGCAAGCTACAAGTGGGGATTAGAAATTGTGAATCTTAGAACGCTTTATCTTTGAGATGGTCACACACTTTAAAGGCGTTGCCAGGGTTGTCGCATTTCACGCTCAATGCACGGACTTTTGCCCCTGCCCCTGCCCTTGCCCCGCCCGCATGACCGTCAATATCCTGAGCCATTTCCTGCTGTGCTTTTTATTCAAGCGCCATTCGCCTTTCACTAGAAGGTCACCAATTTTTTGTTGGCACTTGCTCAAGTCATGGGTAAACAATTTTTCTTCTTTTTTTTTTGATTCTTTCTTCTGTGACAACTGCTGCGTACCGGGTTTTGGCGACAACAACAACAGAAAAAAAGTCAAAGGAACAAAAACAAAAAATTTAAAAAAAAGCAAACAAAAGTTTCTAAAGAGTTCTTCTTCGGTTGCTGTGTTTTGTTCTTGTTGTTTGGCATTGAATAAAACGTCTTCAACTAGAAGCAAAACATTGTAAATTGTTTTTCTTTGGCACACACACACACACACACACACACACAGAAAACCCCTCTCCCCTTAACGTCAACACATGTCCTATGTTATTTTTTGTTAAATTTTTCAGTTCGCTGTCATCTTTTCTTTTCGTTTCGTTTCAATTTTTCCTTTATACTTTGCTCTGGTCATGTGCACTTCAAAAGCAGCCAAAGAAAACTTTGCTTCTTTCGTTTGATGGGCTACACTTTTTTCTCCATATGGGCTCCACTTCACCTTCCGCTTGATCTGTTCACTGTCTATACATATTGATATAAAAGTGCTGAGTACTCACTGCTTGACTGTATTTTGTTCGTGCAAATGTATTTTATTGACTATTATCTTAAACCTTTAGTTTATTTATAGTTTTTTATGTATAATTGTGTGCCAGTAAATACCTTATATATAAATCGATTCAATACACAGCTAATATCTTTCCACTACTAATCCATCCAAATGTTCATTATTATAACAAATTGTGTTCAAGTTAATTGCCGTTAATTTTGAGCGTTTCAAATTTTCGCATATCGCATTGGATCGTGAATTGCGGCAATTAAAATATTTATCACGCATTTTTGTTCACACAACAATCAACCATCATGACTACGAGCTGTATTCACATATATATATAAATATATATATTTAAAAGCATTTATAATATATATAATCCAATGATGGATTTCTCTTTGCAATTAATTGACTGTTCGAGTCTTTTAGCTGTCTCTCTTTCTCCAACGCTAATAATTGCCTGAAGTCTTTTTCAAAACTAATAAGCAAATCATCGTCAAGCATCGACTAAGAGAAAGAAAGACAGAGATAAAGAGAGACAGGGTGAGAGAAAAGCTGTTGAAAAACATTGCGTTCTAAAGTCATTTGCTACTAATTTTATTAGAATTTCCTCGTGGCACGTTTGAACTGATGTTCTTGGCCCAAATGATTGTTGCAAGCAATAAAAAAAAACAACAACAAAAACAAAGCAGAGAAAAAAACGAAACAGATGCTTGGGTGAAAACACAGATGGGAGAATTGCGTAAGAAAACAAAATGAAACCATGCTTGAAATCTATTGCTTGAAATCTAGTCTGGGGTCCGGAGTCCAAAGTCCACAGTCCACAGTCCACGGTCCAACAGACAATTGCAATAGCAACACTAACAAAGAAAAGAAGAAAAACCGAAAAAGAAGGGAAGGAAAAATAAGGGCGAACGATGTGGAAGAGCAGCAACTGATGCCCGCCCTTATATGTATGTATATAATTGAAAAACATCAAAACAAACGTCCAGACATTAAAATGAAAATCAAAATACGAGTATCTCTTAGATACAAAATACAAGCCAAATGCAATTTCCAACTAATGTTTCAGACTCTTTAACAGACGTCGAATTGGCAACTGCAAATTTCAATGTTATTGTGATAGGGGGCTGATTTCCAATCATCTTTACTGTAAATATGCGTAATTAGTGCAATGGTATTTGTTGCTATTTGTTGTTGTTTTTATGCTGTATATGAGGCAAATGAAAAGAAAACATGCAAGACAATTAAAAATAAACAACAGGCAGACATCGCATATATAGTATAAACATGTATTCCTCTTGTACAAATAACCCATAACCGAAACCGAACGAAAGTTAAAGTAACAGTTTTTTGCTGTTTCTATAATCCTGTATGCCTAAAGTCTGTTTAATTTGTATCCACTCAGGGGGTGAAAGAAAGAAAGAGAGAGACAGAAATGGAGATATACAACTAATTAATCACCCTGCAATTGCGTATTGCTATTTCATAGTCATTACCGCTACATTAAAATAATGAAAAGCTTTCACGTTCATGCAAAATACGCAACAACTGCAAAAAAAAAAAAATGATTGCCGAAATGTTGTGAAATATGCGTACAGTGGCTCCCAGCTCATTTCGACCAGCACCTTAAAACACAATATAATTTTAGTGAAATGCTATAAACACGATTTTAAATTAAAAAACCAACATAATTTTATGTTTTTTTTTTTATTAAATAAATATAAAAGTTAAAAAATATTTAGATATATAACATCAGTCATACAAATTATTTTATTATCCCATTTAGCTTAGATTATTATTTTTTTTTATTTTTTTCTGATTTAAATAAACTGAGACCCACTGTACTATGTGCCCGCATAGAGCAGTTTTGGGCAGCCCGCAAAAGCTCTCACTTCCACACAAACACGGTGTTGCTGTTATTGTTATTGTTGTTTTTGATGCAATTGCTCCAGTTTCAGTTACTGCTTTTACTCGTACCTATACATACATACTCGTAATTACATACATTTGTACATACGTAGATTTGCAGTGGGCATAAACAAGGACACGCACGCAATTAATTGCAGAATTATTACAAATTTCATTACATGCTAAAATATGCAAATTGTTTGACGTTGGCATTGGTGAATTCCCAAACACACTTCCCCACACACTTTCCATACAACAAATAACAACTTGCTCGCCTTGCTGGACGTACTCTTGCGTTGTCCCTGCAGTTAAATGCATTTGCATACATAATAAATAAATAATGCAGCACCAGCAGCAGCAGCAGCAACCGCATCAGCAGTAGCAGTAGCAGCAGTGCTAAATGCACCGAAACTCTGATGCGCAACACCGAAAAAACAAAAAATACATTTTATAAAAATTATTCACTACGACTGAAATGCCTTTTAATTATCATTTTAATGTGTTTATAAAAATTAGAAATGCATGCGAAAATTGCTCGCTAAATGCGACTAGTGCAGAGTGGAGAGTCCAAAATGAAATGAATGAAAAATAGAGAGTGAGATAGAGCTTTGAGGGACAGCTGCGTCAAGGAACATTATAAATGGCAAAACAGAATGAATTTGCGAAACAGCTGCCCTGCAGTGAGGGAGTTTATCAGTGTATAGGTTTGCGGGGTTGTTTGGTTGGTTTTCTTCTGTTGCAGTTTTTTTTCCCCAAAAAATGCAACCCATTTTTAACGTAGAAAAAATCCATTACATCAAATATGTTGCTTTTGCAGTTATTTTGGTTAGTTTGCCTGCATGCTGACACTGTTATTGTTATTGTTATTGTTGTTATTGCGTCTGTTTGCAGCTAAGCTGTTGTTGCTATAGCATAAATATTGCATGTCTACAAAATATTTGGGTTAACATTTTGCACGCACACACGCAAATGTATGCATATAAAAAATGTTTCATTTGCATGATTGCACTCGAAAAATGGTTTAAGTGGAAGGGGGAGCGCTTGAGAGGGAGAGCACAAAGTGAAGCATAGGTTGCTGTTGCTGCTGCTGCCAGTTGAGTGTCAGTTGAGTGGCGTGTATACTGCCAGCGGTTCTGTCGCCGCGTCGACTGCAATCGAATTGTTTGTGTAATTGTTTCTCATATGTATGTGTGCATTTTCTCTCTTTTTTGCCGATTGTTTGACAGCAACAATAACACAAATAATAATAACAGCAAGCGCACCTTGCGGTTTCTGTGGTTGCCTCGTGCCGTTCCGTTGCTCGCACTCGCTTTGGCACTCATACCAAGCGAATGAAATGGACTGTGAGGGACCGAAAAGCTGACAGCAGTTGGCATTTGGGACACAGAGAGGCGAGCTTTGTCATTGCTTAACTGTAAACTGTGTGACATGTTTGCGAAAAGCAATACGTA
>JAWNNR010000960.1:0-75698 GCA_035044725.1 Scaptomyza caliginosa | reverse complement strand
TTTTCCGAACCCAACCCGGGCTCGGAAAATTGTTCGTCAATTGATTTGACAATGCTTTTGGTACTAGTGCATTTTTGGGTAAAGACGCCATACATCTTGCAACCCCTCTTGATTTGGCCATTTTGGCTTTAAAATTAATTAAAAAAGTTTTTAATCAGCCTTCGAATGTGTCAGCGCGCTATATAAACGACTTGGATTGGCGTTTCCTTGCCTTACGGTGGCGTTAGTGAGTAATTTGCTAAAAATAAAAGCTATCTAGTCACTTAGTTAAATTATATTAAAATAATAAAAAAATAAAATCCATAAATTTATTTACACACATTGTCATAGCAATATATAACAATTTACTGTACTTAGATTGTACTAAATATCGGTTCTTTTTTCTAACCAAGATATTTTTGTTTTAAATTATGATGACCTGACCAAAAGCAAGTACAAAACATTATTTATGTAATGTAATTTCATTATTTTTCTAACTACTTTTAAAATATTCAAAAATTTTTATTTATTAAGTAGTTTTTCCAAGTGTATGTTTCTATATAGCCATACCTTTTGATTTTTTTTTTAAGAAGCTCAAGACTGTATTGGTTCCGTGTGTTCGTTGATAAAAGTTTTAATTTATGTCAAAAGCTCTTGCCAAGAATTTTAATATGCGCACAATTTTTGCAAAGTTGTCTCTGTCACTCATGTGCTTCAGTATCCTTTCTTCTTTAAGCACAGGGACAAAGCTAGAAACTCTAAGTTTTTTTTTAGCAACTGTAAATAAATATATAATATTAAAATAAATGTACGCATATAGCATGCAGAAGCGTGTAAAAGAATAAGTGCCTGTTTACATTAATTTTAAAAAATCAATTACCTAGCCAGGAACAGCTAGCTTCAAGGCCATATATGTTCTTTAAGGAACCTTACCAGCTATATTACCATTAAATCTGGTGACTCTATCTTTAAGACTGTGAAAAAATTAGGCTATTATTTTTTAAACAGTGTGGCTGCGAAAGTGACTTACATTAAATTGGTTACCCAATTCTTTGGGAATTGTCATATCTTTCAAAACGAAATCATAATTTTAGAGTATTAATAAGAAAGATACCAATACGACACAGAAAGCTCAGCTGCATAGTTTGTAAAACGCATGCGTTGCACATATAATTGGGTAGCTTAATAAATACTTAAAAACTAAGAGGCTTAAAATCTTTGTTTTATTAAATAACCTTAATTAATATTGGCATTTGATAACATATACACTTTTTGCCAAATTTAGCCTTAAGATGAAAAATTTATTTCGCCTCTCCAATAGCAAAATATAGGCACAATGTTTTGATTTGAGAACACAATGTTTTTAGATTGCAATGGGAAAAAAATTAATTGCATACAGAAAACATATATTTTTGTAAAAAGCGAAATTTAAACACAAAAAAGCTGACGGCAAAGGCTCAATGTTAATGGAACGGTTTGACTATTTGAAATATCATTTTTTAGAGAGGCCAATGTAAAGATTGTTTAGGATTAACAGCCTTATCGACCTTGCTATGTTTGTGTTTCTCTGAGTTTTTATAAACATAAATATCAACTTAAATTTCAGATAGTTAAGCTGAAAGATAAAAAAAATATATACCATACATACATTTTTACACAATTTATACATAACACAATTGTTTCTTTTACCACAAGCATCCCTCGTGAAATATACTTACTGAGCGTTGAAAGTTTCCGGGCAGCTGTTTAAAAATAAATACGCAAGGCGAAAAGCTTTTATCCGGTACGCAAACCAAACTTGTTTCTATGTATTTCATTATACAAAAAAGCTATTTTATAACTGTGGTTGGTTTATATATCTATTCTTATTTCTTAAAAAAAAAACACTGGAGCGACCACTGTCAAAAGCTGTCGAAAAAATGTACTTTAATGAACAAAAAACTATTCTATAAATGAAATATTTGCATGTCAGTTAGCTTTGCTGTTGTAAAACTTTTACCATGTTTGTTGACTAAATGCACAATAAGTTCTTTTAAATAAACGCTTTCATTCCGTAAGCCAACCAAGTTCGTTGATTTCTAAAAATATTCAATACTTAAACCAAAAAGCTTTTTCAATGAAAGCTTAAAAATTTATATCAACATATTTTTGGCAGCTCTGACTATTGAACAAACATTCAGAAACATTATACAAAAATATTATTTGAGGCAACACATTAGCTTAACAGACATTGTGAATTTCTATTTTGCCAGCAACCATGGCCAGTGATAAGCAAGGATTACGAATTCAATCTTCTGCCAATCATTTTGCTAGTGAAATCACTCGTTCCAGCCGAGCCAGCGGACGGAGCGAGGGGAGTCATGACAGCAAAGAAACGCAAGCCGACACTTTTGGACAAAATGATAAAGTCAATTTTGCACAAAATTCATCAAGCAGCATTTTAAGCGATTTTGGGCATCTTCGACAACGGGGAAACCTTCGTGGCAAGTCATATTGGCGCGACGTCATTAACGAATTGGAGCATGCCGTCCATTGCGTTTCACAGCCACGATTGCCAGTTATAGACTATTCACTAGTCCTTCCCCCACGTTTGCGAGAGCGTGTGCAGAAAATTCAAGCCTACGACTACTCCAATTCAGACGACGTAGTTTTTATTCGAGATGAGATGCGTGAGGAACGGCCACACGATTACCAGATTGCCAGTGAACAGGAGAGCAGAGATGATGGACAAAAAGAACCCCCACTCGTAAGTACAGTAGCTGATTTAAAATGACTTAACAACAGTTTCGCTTTTTTTTTAAGATAACCGACATGGGGCGAAACAAATTGGAAGAATACTTTAGTGAAAGCCAACACTCGGATATAGTCCGCATGGATAATGAGTTTGAGAAATTCGATCTTAGATTAGATGAACCTGTGGGTCATACGCACCGCAGTGTTGACAAGACAAGTTGGTATGCAAAGTTTCTGTGTGCTGCGCGCGACGAGCGTGTATGCTGGGACTCACGTGTAGAACGATCCAAGCAGGGAGACTCAGCTTATACGCTGGACGAACAAGCGGAGAACCTAATGGATGCGGTTTGGCCCCTTACTATTTTTGGTTAATTATGGCATACAAATAATATATATTTATTATTCGCAGTCAGCTGAACGCTTCATTCACTGGCTAAATTCAATTGGCACAATGGATACCTCTATGACACCGGAGAAGGTAAAAAATTTATTTTCAATTAAGGGCGATCGAACGCTTTTGGCATCAGTCAAAACAGATCCGAAAGAAGTTAATGCCATTGCACAAACAGTCGCCGACAAATGGAACAAACCTCATGTAAGATCTAAATGTGTTACGCAGTTTTTAGCACTTATAACTTGTATCATTTGTTAAATATATTCACATACATATCACTTTTTTTAAAGATGGCTATCGAGCTTAAGTACGAAAAGCATATAAACGACCATGCTATGCGTGTGCCACAGAAGCCAATTCTTAGCGCATTTGGTCGAACTGTACCTCTTAAGGAACGACCATGGATAAAACGGTCGGATGACAAAGTCATCGAAACAGTCTATCCCAAAGATCTTTTGACGCGCGAAAAAATATTTAAAGGCATAACTCACCTTCGCAGTACTACGGCTCTTATTGATTTTTATCTAAGTAATCCAAAATTGGCACGACCACCATATTTGCTTCAAGGTGGTGACTTTCAAGAAATGAACACAAGCGAATCTGTGATGGAAGTACCCCTGTACGAACATTTGGGACTGCGGTATTAGAAACAACCAGGCTTTCCAATTACTTTTTGCTGATTACAATTTGAATGAACTGTAACATAAGTTTTAATTATACAAATTCAAAATTCGATACGAGCGATATATTAAGAAATGTATTCGACAAAACTCAATAGGGTGTAAATATATTATTGTCAGCATTCGAGGCGATGCAGTCATGTTTGCTGAAAAAAAAATTTATAAACTTAGCAGAAAAGCATTTTTTTGTAAACTTTATTAGGTTATGAGTATAGTAACATATATGTTTAAAGTTGCTATCCCTTTTAACAAAAAATACTTCTATAATACTGTTTTATCCCTTTTTTTAAAGTTTAAGCATAGCATGTTATTTAGTTGCGGACAAGCAATTGTTCCCTGCAACTTTTAATAGATGTTTGGTTGACATTGTTTAATATTAAATAAAATCTTCTAAAAATGTTCTATTAAAAAACATTGTATTGTAAAACAACATCAAACATTACCATCGATACTTAGAATAAACTTCAACAACTATGAGAATAATGTTAAAGAGTTTTTAGCCAATTGGATATGTATTTAGCATACATGCTTGTTTCTTATTTAACATGTGATAAGGGGCTTAAGCAGAAAGCCAAATAAATTTTACCTTTTAAGTGGACAACATAATCAAAAAAAAGGAAATGTTTTTCTCTTTGTTATCCTGATAAAATGAAATAAACTAAAAGGAATAAAATTTGTTGCAGTTCGTTAAAACACTTGAACAACAAACAAGAGTGATTGACAAGGGTAAATATCGGGATTACAATTTTCTACTTGCTCATGCGATTGTTGTTTATTTTGCGGACCAACATACTTAATTTAGTTTTGGTTATTAACGTTTATTTTTGTGACCGGAAAAAACTCGTAGTGCCCTTTGCTTTATTGTCTGAACGCTTGTAATGTAAATAAATGTAAACGGGCATTGAAGCCCTGTTTTTAGTTTTTAGACGTAGTAGAAGTAGTGCAACTAGTATATTTGAGCGATGTAAAGACAACAGAAATGGCATGAAAAGAATTAAATTGAAAGCCAATAACGTTAGTTGGATAAACATGCACAGGCACACACGCCAATGTCTGAAAACATTGATGACGCTCAATCATTGAATGACTGACTTGCAGGCTGTTAAGCAGAGAAAACTGAATAAATCGCACCAGCTCCGATTTGAGTAGCACACAATAGCGCTAACTGGCTGGCAATCCCCTACCTAGCAAAATAATGGTGGATGTTACAGAGAACAATGAATTTTTATAGCAGCATGCACGTCTATAAGCATATACTCTTTTAAAAGTTTTGAGCAAAAACAGAAATATGCAAAATCAAAAATGCAAAGTTTTTTTGAAAATATTTTAAATTTTTTTACACAAGGGCCTGCAATAACTTGCTAAGACCTTAAATTTATTACTTTTACAAACGAATTGACACGATTAACAATTAAGAACTTTGAGAGAGCATATGACTTTCGATGTCACCTGAAACTCTGCCACTGTTTTATGTTTGATTTTTGTTCTTTTGTTGTATTCAATCGTAGTTGGTCTGCGCATTTTTCAATTTATATAAACAAAACATTTTAATTTCAGAAATTTAATTAAACATCACCTTCAATGCAATGTCATGATAGCATAGGTGTCGTTTATTGATGTCGCTAGAACATGGTTCTACCGAAGCCAATGAAAAACTGAAAGCATCTATTTAAAATCGAGCACAAGTTATTCACAACTGTTGGACAGTAGTAATAATAAAATATTTTAAGTTTATTTTCTAAAAAAAAATAACTGCCAAAACTTGCCAGCATTGTGAAAACACCTTATTTATTCTACCAAAAATAAATGATTGTACTTGTTTTGTGCAATGTCAGACCTGCTGTCTGTCCGTTTTTCTGTAAAAACGCAATGCCCTTAAAGCAACGTTTGATCACATAAATTATTGAATTTATAGCTTAAAAGCACATGGCATACTAAATTATATATACAAGAAGGCTAGATATGCCATTCTGCATGCTGCCAATAAATCTTTCGCTTTATATACAAAAAAAAACAAATATTCTTGCTTCGCACTTTAGTTTTGTCAATGGAAATAGGTAAAGTTGTTAAACTAGTTCCACGCACATTTCACATACAATACATGTTAATATAAGATTAACCTGATTTTTTCAAGCTTATTATCTTTCACAGCTTTTTCCAAAACCCAAAGTTTTGTATTTGATTTTAGTATATCTGGAGTTTTGCCTGCAAGCACCACTCAGGTTAATTGTTTCGTCAATAACCCCCTTTAACATGTGCAGCTTTTACAAATATAGGCGGCTGATTAGATATTTACTAGAGCAATGGTGGCGCGGCATTGGTGTGCACATGTTATTTAAGCAAATATAAGGTACAAGGGTCAGGGGGCTTTCACTTAATTAATTATCAAACTGGAAGATAAACATCAAAGCGTTTTAAAATGCACACAAATTTATTCCTAGGTGTTGCTAAAAGAAATCCATGCTATTTCTGTTGTCTTACACTCAAGTGCACACAACCACCGGTGTCAGGCTTGGATGCAGGAGAGCGAAACAAATCCATTTACTCATAATTCATTAATTCCTATATATAGATTTGCGCAAAGGTTTCTTTTGTGTAACGCGCTTATCCTCATAGTCACAGCGGGTGCTGTCCATATGTGTTTATTTGGGGTCACCTTCCTAAATCAGTATCGTGGTTTCCAGTAGGGGATGGTTTATAATTATTCTTGAAAAACATGAAAGATTTTGATGTGCATATGTATGTTCATTTTGGTTAATAACGGTTATATTTGATATGTTTTTAGTCTGTAGGCTTTATGTTTTTCTTTATACGTCTTGTTGGCACTAAGTAAGAAATTCAAATGCATAATCGTTCTTGCAACAGTTAAAACTGTTAAATATTGCCGGCAAATGCTTTGATGCATTTTGCGGTTGTTTGTAAAAGTAAAGCACGATGGTAACATCCACAAAGGCAACTGCAGAGGAATCACTTGATGACTTTATTGCATGTTGCTGCGTTGTGGGTTGGGCCGCTAACAAAGTAACAACAGCAATAACAACAACCAAGGCCATTGCTTTTAACGTTAATTTATGCAACTTTTGTCAAACGCGTCGTGCTTGTTCGTGTACGTCATGTTGCTGTGTTATAGTAGCCGCTGTAACAGATTGAGCTGTCCTACGCCCTGACGATTGCGACTACGGCCCTTTAAAGCAACTCATTGGCTGAGCCTGCTGTGCTGTACATCCTTTCATTGCTTTTTAAAATTGTGCGTAGATATAGGTATCATTTTGCATGAATGTTAACGGATGCACATCCGTAACATGACAACAAACGTAACAAGCTACAATATTGACAACAATTCAATAAAACTTTGCCTACAAAACAACAATAGCTCGCTCTGTTCAAAGCTTCTCTGTTTGCACATGCAAATACAAATAATACAAATTTCAGCAATATAACATTTAGAAAAATTACAGCGCACTTTGATTTGCCTTATGAGTAACCAACGGTTCCAAATTTGTTGAAAAATCGTTATGTGGTTATTTTACAAAGATATAAGTATAGTTATATGTTTATGTATATGTATATGTATATGTATATGTATATGTATATATATATGTATATGTATATGTATATGTATATGTATATGTATATGTATATGTATATGTATATGTATATGTATATGTATATGTATATGTATATGTATATGTATATGTATATGTATATGTATATGTATATGTATATGTATATGTATATGTATATGTATATGTATATGTATATGTATATGTATATGTATATGTATATGTATATGTATATGTATATGTATATGTATATGTATATGTATATGTATATGTATATGTATATGTATATGTATATGTATATGTATATGTATATGTATATGTATATGTATATGTATATGTATATGTATATGTATATGTATATGTATATGTATATGTATATGTATATGTATATGTATATGTATATGTATATGTATATGTATATGTATATGTATATGTATATGTATATGTATATGTATATGTATATGTATATGTATATGTATATGTATATGTATATGTATATGTATATGTATATGTATATGTATATGTATATGTATATGTATATGTATATGTATATGTATATGTATATGTATATGTATATGTATATGTATATGTATATGTATATGTATATGTATATGTATATGTATATGTATATGTATATGTATATGTATATGTATATGTATATGTATATGTATATGTATATGTATATGTATATGTATATGTATATGTATATGTATATGTATATGTATATGTATATGTATATGTATATGTATATGTATATGTATATGTATATGTATATGTATATGTATATGTATATGTAAAGTATATGTATAAGTATATGTATAAGTATATGTATATGTATATGTATATGTATATGTATATGTATATGTATATGTATATGTATATGTATATGTATATGTATATGTATATGTATATGTATATGTATATGTATATGTATATGTATATGTATATGTATATGTATATGTATATGTATATGTATATGTATATGTATATGTATATGTATATGTATATGTATATGTATATGTATATGTATATGTAACATAAATCGGTGGCGCAACACGTGGGGCTTACAATTGTATATTAGCCAAACATCATCATTTCATTTGTATGTGCTGATAGTTATACTGCATATTCGACTAGATTCCATCCTATCTTTAAACAGGGGAAATTCAATCAGTTGTACAACGTCAAACTCTAGTGACATAACCTGCGCTTGAAATTGCTCTACCGTTATTGGTACATTTGCGCATGACTGTAACAGTACCCATGGTGAAATCGGGGCTTCTGCAGCTACACCAACAGTAAAATAAAATAAAATTTTGGTGTGCAACAGAACCTGTTGCTAAAGGGTGAGCAATGGTTTAGAATTGAGCAATGTGTCTGTTGTGGTGAGTTGCGCAGTTAGTAGTCTTACCACAAGAGAACCTGCAGCAACAGGCTACGCCGGCAACAGGCGGCCTATATAAGTATGTTGCAAATTAATTGATGCTAGAAATAACAAATATGCGTTTATTGTAAACTCCATAATTTTAAAATAAAAATGGTTTCGTTAGTTTTATCTTGTAATCAAAAGTTTTTAAGTTATAATTCGAGGAAAACTTTTTTTAAACATTCTCTGGCCAAAGTAACATAAAGAGAAAATTGCTGATAAAGTCGTTTCAGAACTGCTATTTAGTAATTTTAATTATTAATTTATACTGGAACCACGGTAAAAGTGTTTGGGTATTTTTTTACCTTCCCTAAGGTAGGCCCAATGCCGAACGCGCATCAGAAACAACGGTTACACGTCACCAGCCTGCAACAGAATTAAGGATAGAGAAAATAATATCTTCGTTTTGTCGCTGGTGACAGCAACGACGAGTTCCAGCGTCACCACAGACAGACTAGGTATGACTACAAATAAATAGCTAATGTGAGGTTGTTTTTGTTCATGGCCTACGCCCCAACCAAAATGCCTGGTTTGATTTGTACAGTAAATAAAGGTAACATAAATCTATGCATATTTATATTCATATTTCTGACTGGTCTACTATCCCAGCCATATCACTTAATATTAAAGCCAAATAGTTGCGGAAATCGATGTAACTCAAACATGCATAATTACAATATAAAATTATTATGAATGCATTTCATTTCGACACATGCATGTACGTAAGCATGTTTGAGAGTCTTTGCATTTAAATGAATGCACGTATAGTTAAAGTATCTTTGGCCTGTTGAATATGGGTAGTAAAATAGAGCAGCAGGCTGAAAAAAAACGAATGGCATTAACAATACAACGACAATGTCTGCGGTTGTGTTTTGAGGCATAACGCAATGAATACATGACTTACCTAATAATAGTACACTCAAATGCGTTTATATATATGTATTTATTTTTTATATTAAACAACTTTTTTCAGGAACTGACTGAAATGTGAATCTGTGTACATTCATTCTTTTCAATAAAGACGTTTTATTATGTGGGTGTGTCTTTTCGTATTTATGCCCAGTCTTCGTTTTGTTAAAATTTTTACACGGGCTTTTGTTTTTATTTTAACCCACCCATGTACGATGATTCTGCTACTGACGCCGCAGGTTCATATGTTTTATCATAAAGGCTACGACTCCGTCTTGACTGCGTTTGCCTGTTGCTCCGAGCCTAGTAGAGCCCGATTTTGCCGCTAATGTATACTAACACGCATACATTTATATATTAAACTCAACACAGGAAACGAACAACGTAGAAGCCGGTGACGAGTCTGCGTATCTAAGGTTGCAGAGTGCACGGCTCAGTCGTTTAACTACTGCGTCCCAAGGCAGTTTAGCGCGCTTCTAGCAAACTGTAAATGACATATGTCTTACTCTTAATGTAAAACTGGTAGAGTAATATAAAAACGACAATCTTTGTATGTATTTTCCACATACATATAACGCATCTATATAAATAAGGTCCATCTGTGGAGGAACCGTATAACGTCAAATAACTGTTTTTTTTTTATGTTTCTTATAACGTGAAGTGAAAAGTCATCAATAAATTTTAAACCATCTTATAACAAAAATACCTCTTGAAAGTTGTCTTTATGTGCAGGTAAATATTTTGTTGCTCGCAGTCAGTGAGACCTTTTATTTCAAATATAGATGATGTGGTATAGAATATTATTTATTATCAGAAGGAGACAATCAAGTAGCACAAAACCATTATGCCCCTATTCCCAAAAAAAAACATTTTTAATACATTGCATTAAAGCATAAGTGTGTGACTGTATGCACATTTTTGTAGGAAGAAACATTTAAGCTTATTATGTGCCCTTATCAAAAGAAATGTTGAAAGTTACAAATATTTTATTGTTTGACAAATTAGTTAAGTTAATCGATACAGTTAGCAACGTGTTGCATTTTGGCGTTGTTGAAGTTATTGCCTTCGTATTTGCGCTGTATCATGCCAAACAATTTTAGTATCATGACTTGACTTTTTGTTTGTGTTACACAACTGAACACGAATAACACTGCAATGGTCGAGCAACACGCAAAATGACAAAAGTTGGACACACAATTCCGTGCTAATGTTTCACAATGAATTTTAAATTGCGTGCACTATAGTTATAGACGTGGATATGTTGCTTATGGCTTCCTCTTTAAAGATGATTTCCACGACCACTTCGATTGCTGCTTTTAACAATCCATGCCAAAATCGATTGGCAGCAAATCTAGAAGCATTTTATGCACCAATCGTAATTTCTTTTTAGCGCCGCAACGAAACGCAGCGCGACGCTACATTTAATATAAAAACCTACACTTATACTCACTCAAATACGAACGTACATGAGATATTTGTATGTGTTTCAAAGTACACAAAAAGGCCGGCAGGAAAAAACCACACGCCTGGTGAATGCTAGAGGCCGGACGTTGCGTTTGGCTTGTTGGGTTAGTAGACGTTTACATAATATACTCGTAGCAGCGATCATTCACGCCGCTAAGACCTGACCTCCTGTCTACAGAATTGTCAAGCCCTAAGTTCTTCACAACGCATTGCCCGCCGCTTTGGGCAATGCCATAAACAAATATGGATACATAAGCAATTTAAACATTCGTAAACGTATACATATACATACACACATACATTTAAATATACATTATTGGGTATAAAAACGCTTATATTGCTCTAGATTTTATAGTCTCGGAGATCGACATGATTCATAAAAACCATTGCCAAAAACACTTTTAACATGCTCGTTGAATCTTAAAATAGAAATACCTGCATATTTACATAAATAAATTTGGTTCAACACATTAAACATGCAATAATAAATAAAAATTAAGTTTTCAGGTGCCATTGCAATTTAATGTATATCTTTATACAACAAAAAACACTTAAATCAAAATAGCTAATTTTAAAGCAAATGGGTAAGCACGACGCCCTAAAACGCTTAACCTCACCAGACATGCAAAACAGATTTTGCCAGAAGTACATTGCTAATAAACGTGACAGATTTCTCGGCTACTCAAATGACACTCACGCACACAAGCCGCAAGAACCACAACAGTCAGTCAAATATGCAGTTAAGACCAAATAAAAGTTGTCTGCTTCTAGGTTTCAAGTAAAATCTGACCAGCAGTGAGGACAAGAAACCCCTTAAAATTAATATTTTTCAATTGATTTTTTGGATAACTGCCACAAAATTAAAACTTATAGGCACGCTTATTAAGCTAGCATACGTGCATACGTAGGAACAAAATTAAATTAAGTTTACATTTGGATTTAAGGGCTTATAACCTTAGGATACACTTAGAAAAATATCATTTGTGAATCCACCAACGCATTAATATTAGTATGCTGTATTATATTTTATAAACGAAATAAATATGAACGGTGTCGTTTTCAAATTTTAAAAGACGGATATGGTCAAATCGTTTTATATGTCTATGCTGAGCAAGATAATATACACTGAACATAAGCAACATAGCCTTTTGCCCAATTTTAATACAAATTAGGAACGATACCAAAACACTTTGATAAATGTGATAATACAAGCAACATTTGCATAAGTAAAATATATCACACCATATATATTAATATGTATTTACTTTGTTCTCTTTACTACATTTTTTTATGTGATCTGCAAATCACACTTTTACTTTTCCAGACGGCGAGACGCTGTAGCGGAAGTTCCTTAATTTCTGTTCGTTTTCCGCGTTCACAATTCATATCCGATTGCAATTGCTTTTAGGGGTTGTCCGGGTAAAAGATGGGGTCACTTGTGCCTAAGCAAAAAACTTGGCAATGTCATACACGTAGCAAACAACGCAAAGTATTTATTTGAACTTTTATACTCTAAACCAATTTTACATGGGCCAAAAGCATCCTTTTAGAACTGCAAACTATTAAAAAAAAAAAAACAATAAGAAACTCAAATATTCTATATCAGTATTGAACAGCTCAGTCAATTTTGCTCTTCTCGTCTTACCGTTAATCTTAGAGACTGTTAAAGCTTGACATCTAGACATCAACCAAAAATGCAACTAGGAATCAAAAAAGAAAAATTTGAGTAAATAGGTGTTTTAAACAAACATAGACTTAAATTTGTGTATAAGGTTAAACAAAATACAAATGTTATTAAAAGGGCTACGTTGTGTTCTCTAGCTGCTTTTGTATTTGGTGTTTATAAATATTTTAGCATTTTGAATCGAAGCTTAAAGTTTCATGTTAACAGGTTCAGACATAAAAAAAAAAATATTATTTTGTCGTACAGTTCGTACATATCCATACGGAATTGTGCACTTATAAATGAGCCCTCAAAATTTTATCGTACGTATCCTTCGTTCGGTCTAAAACAATTACAGAATTACAATGCATGCAAAAACCCCAGGTTTGTCCTATCACATTACTAAACACAGTATTAAAGCCATTGACATTTTAATGATAGCATCACTAGGCACACTACTCTTCTAATTTTAAAGCTCGGTTACGCAACCGGCTAATACATATTTTCTTAAATACCTATAAAGAATGTACTTGTAAAGTTAAGCTTCGCTAAGTGTTGTCCTAGCTTTCCTGTAATTTAAACAAAATGTTACGGGTAATAAAGGAGGCGTAATTACTATACTATTGCCGCTTATAGCGCGGGATCCAGGAATCCCCATGACTCTAGATAATTTTGTCTGCGTAAGCTAATCAGATGTTCAAATGAAATCTCAACTCGTTTATAAAATTAGCTGCCGGGTATCAAATCTTATCTGTTTTCTGGCTGCCCCTTACTAAACTGTACGGGACACAAGTTACAAATCGGCAATAAGATTTCGAAGTGTACTAAGCAGGGCAGCTTCATAGCAATCAACAGGCAATAATATAGCCTTCATAAAGTTAAAAAAAAAATTATTATCCAAACATTTATCTTTAAATCCATCCTTATTTTACCCATTCAAAATGTTAATTTTTGATCATATGCAAACAGTCCCAATGTGCCCAGGCTGTTGTTTAGCAAGCAGCGACATAATAAGAAAGCGCGATAAAGTGGAACTAATTACGTGAATAAGCTCCGAAAAAAAATAAAAATTCACTAGTAGAGAATGTGTGTGAGGAAGCTAAGCCCCAACAAACATTTTTGCTTTTACCGTACCCATACTTCAAAGCAATTCATGTGTGTCAGTGTGCACTTAACGGGTGAAATAGCAGCCGCCGATTTTCTGGCATTTTAGGTAGCACCACAGCCCAAAAATCTGTCCCTTTTATGTTGTATTTTTAATATGCTTTGTAAAATCTTATATATTCCAACTCAAGGAAAGAAACCCATTTAGTATTATTTAATATATGCTTTTATATTACGACGATGGTTTCAACGCATTAGATAAAAACTTCAGAATCACAATTCGTGACACACTTAAAACTCAAAATAATTAAATTTTTCAATGTTGATAATCTAATATATCGAAATACGGATTTTTTAAGATTAATAAAGTAGTTATATTTACTCATTGTAGTATAAATAAGACATGCACATTGGTTGCGGGTATTCAGTTAACGTAAGAATGAAGAACAAATTTTATCCTCTGCATAAAGTTGTTCTTTTTTTGTATTAACTAAGGGTGGGGGTGTCTGCTAAATATGCCAAAAAAAAATATGAATTTCTTCACTTTCACGCTACGTAAAGTTATGTTACTCTTGCCTTAGTAGCACTGTTGGTAGTACTTTTACTCTTGCCTTGGTAGCTTTCATTTTGTCCAGTCAATGGCCCTAGCAGCGCAAGCAACAGTTGAAACATTGAGCGTCGCAACAACAGCACTTTCAGAGCTGTAGACGTCATCGTCATGCCCGAGCGCAATGAGCAGTAAAAAGGTAGACGGCAGCAGTGCAATGTTTCCCCGCCGGCACGGGGCTCGGCTCGTGACACTGATTTAGCCGAGAATGAACGAATGTGGGGGCACAGGCACAAATGCGGTTCCACTGCCACTGCCACTGCCGGAGTCAAACAAAGCAATCTGAATGCAATTCGCTAGGGATTTCTCCAGCTCTCACAAATACAAATTTATGCAGACAAACACATACGCAACAACACCCACCGGTTAAGCGACTCGCCCTTGCTCGTGCTTTTTCGGATTGTACTCGTGTTGGGGGTTGGAAAAGCATCGTTGCCGTTAGGCTCACCATCGTGTTGGCTTTACTGTTGCCCTGTAAAGAGTTTTCATTATAAATGGAAATCAGTTGTTGGCTCATTCGAATTGTGACGTTCAAGGCGGAAGAACATTCCATACGCTCAGAAGCGGTGGCACAACATTTTTAGTTTGTTTGTCATAGACAATCGGGTAAAATGTCGTGTTCGCGTTGACGAAACGTTTCTCTTTAGTAACTTTTTTTAATGGTGTCTAACATCATTTTTGTTTAAGTGTAAAAAAAGTGGTGCACTCAACAATAACTGAAATCTAACGAATAATGGAAAAAAAATATGTATACTACATAGAACATGAACGTTATCAAAGAAAAATAGTTTACATTAAAAGTCAAAATGTAAGGTTAAGAACATAAAACGAGTTTCGAAACTTCTAAATGTGTAAGTATTTCCTAATGAGTTAAGCGTTAGACAAAACGTACTCTTAAGCCATAACCTCACTAATTCGTTAGACGTTAACAGGTGTCTCTAGAAAAGTGACCCATGTGATTGGGAAATTATTGTCGATATTGTGGCTTAAAGTTTTATTTTTATTATGATTTTGCATAGTTTTTTCAATATTTAGCACTGTTGATTGTTGCAAAATTGCACATTGGATTTTAAAATCCCTTGAATTATCTTAAAGCATTATGACACAATGACGTGCCAACAGTAGTTCAGGTTCTTTAAACGTATATTATCAGCTTTAACTATCCCGAAGCTGGTAGTAAAATGTACATTTGTTAAGCAATGTGTACTTTTTGTAAGTGGTTGCCATAATTTTTTAACTTGTTTTATAAATAGAATGCATTTTTTAGGAAATTAGCCACGGGCTTATAAAATACTTTGAATAATATAGTTATCTTAAAAATTACAGGAAATCAGTATCACTCGTTTGACGAAGCGCGGTAAAAACGAACAAAACCACTCAGTCACTCAGCAAATCAGTCAGCCGAAGCTTTATGCACAATCGTCAAACTCAAACATTTTAAAGTTCCCTCACTTGGCTTTTATGAACTCATTCTTTATGTTTATTGATGCACAATTAAACCGTATATGCCCAGCCAACCAGACCTTCAGACAGCCTGTTAGTCGCCATCCGGCCAACAAACTGAATCTTTGTAAACTGTCATGGTCTATTGCCAACAAAATCAACTAGGAGTGTGTTTAAATTCCATTAAAATCAGCCATAGTCAGAGGTATGACCAACAGCTGATAAACATTAAAACATAGGGGAAAAGTTAATAGATGTATATACTTTGAATCTACACAAACATTTGTAGGTAAACTGATCTCTCACCCTTGCTGGCATATTGTATTAAATAAAGAGGAGACGGTTGGTTCTTATTCCGTTTCTGTATCACCAAAATGACACACTTGTAATAAGCAAGTAAGTCGATAAGCCGTTTCGTACTTTCTGCTTTTAAACGTCTGCATACATATGCATACCTAAAACGTCATTAAAAAAGCAAAAAATAATTTATGCCATTTAATGGTACAACTTCAAAAATGTAACGCAAGAATTTTTTGGAACTCACATCTTATATTTTTATACTCTTAACCAATAAAATTAGTAAAATTTGTGTAATTGTTTTTTACAGTTTTATGTAACAGATATATATATTTTCTTGATCCGCAAAAAAATCAAGTTGATTTTACCACGTAAATTTGTCTTGCTGTATAAATGCGTCAAGCTTAGAAACTTTAAAAGCTACAGATCCATATATTATTTCTTTTAATAAATAGACAGATCGAGTTTGTACCGAAAAATCGATAGCTTTTTCGATTTTTAGTACACACATCGATAACAATACGTTCATTAACTTCAAAAATTTGGAAAACGTTGTCCAAACTAAAGTCAAAATTATGAAAAACTGTTAATATTAAATTAAATTAATATTAAATGGCGATATAACATGGCGGTGGCATAGCTAAAGTGTACTTTCCCAAGTTTATGATGATCTCCTTCTTGATCTCTCTCCACCAGAGCCTCCTTATGTGATTTTAGCTGGCAATATACCATAACCAGCAAATTCCTAGGTAAGTCGCATGGGATTTTATATATTAGTATCAAATGTACTGTCTGAATATTTATATTATGTCTTCCATTGGAACAATTTTTTTATTAATACTAAAGCAAGCAAAAATAATTGTATTTCGTACCCCAAACGCGTTGGTCACGAGCTCGTGTTCATCATTGGGAAATTCTAGCTCAAAAGATTTGGTAAAATGATATCATGACCGATGTCAATAGTAGCGGCTAAGAAAACACAAGAGTGAGACTTAGGAAAAGCTATGATAGACATTTTTGCCTTTTAACGCAATGGCAAACTAAGTTATTGAGATAACTACTTTGAGCACTGAACGCTAGAAACAGCAGAATAAGCGGAAATGTGCGAATAACAATAAACAGATAGACGAACACCCTTTTGGCGAGAGCGGACTGACTCAACTAGTAGCTGTAAAGTACTCAGTTTGCCTACATCCGCTTTGAACATTGCATGTGTCATGCATTTCTGTATGAGTAGCTTCTGGCACAACAGAAGGGTTTCTCTGTATCCGCTCCAACATCCTTACAGTGACAGTACATGTAGCATTTCAAAAAAAAAAAGAAAAAGAAAAAAGTTGAAGTTTCCAGCTTGCTGCTTTATTTAAGACTCTGTCAATCTCGAGCAATTCTGAGCTTATATATGCCTTGTGCACGAGGTATTTTGGTGTCTTCAGCATTTCTTTTGGTTTTTATGATTTTTAAATACTTGTGAAAATAACAATTATCACAAAATAAGCCCTATTATTCTAAAATTTCAGTTTTGTGTAGTGTTTGCAAAATGGTTTTTAGAATCAGTGTATAACGATAAATTTTGAGAAAAATTGGGTATAAAGACTTTATAATGCGTGTTTTGACCGTTTTTTCTACCCAAAAAATAAAACTGTAAAAAACACTTGGAAAATCTTTATTTTGATAAACCAGGGTAGGAAAAAAACAATAAAATCTATCCATACTTTGTACTTTTAACTGCAGACATTCTGATCGAAATCATAACCCGCAAGGGATAGCAAAAAAAACTGGTAAGAAATATTTTATTCATCATCTGTGAAAACACAACACTTTTCTCTGTATTCCTTAATATTACTTACTCTTCCTAAACGACGTATTTTGCTGTCCTCCTATATCCTCATTGCAAAATGCGCAGACGTCGTTGTCGGCTTTTTTAGACTGAATAGTTGGACATTTTGTTCACAGTAAATTATCACTTATCCGGTAAGTATTTAAGATCCATTTTTCCTACAAATAACACTGATCTTAATCGTCTTACATTAAAGTTATATGGCTCGAATCTGAATTTCTAGCATGTTGTGTTTTTTATTAAGTCACAAATCAGTTCCTAGACAAATTATCTTTTAATATTTTTATACTGTTTTGAATTCGTGCTCCTTTTTGGTTTAAAACTATACATATTTATAATTATAATGTAATTAGCAACACCACATTTAAAAAAAAACTGATCACTTTTCATCATTGCCATCAAGAATTATCGTTAAAATCAAACATACTTGATCTGCTTTTGGAACAGGAAAGCAAATATTCAATATCGGATTCCTCTAGCTTTATACTCTCAGAGATCGACGCGGTCCTACAGACGGACATGCCCAAATTCATTCGCCTGTTTATGCTTAATAAGAATTTATATATATATATCTTTTGAATTGTAGCTTGTTTCTATTTGTTACATACATTTCAATTCATTACATTTGAATTGTTGCTTGTTTCTATTTGTTACATACATTTCAGGGGCTTAGGGTAGCAAAGGTTTCCATTTGTACACCTACATACGCATCCTTTTTGTTAAAAATCGAGATTGAAACGATGAAAAACAGTTAAATATGCCCAGTACTTTGTATTTTTACAGTAAATAAATAGCGGAATTTGTTTGTATAAATGAATTTCTGGCTTGACACCAGTAAATTGTGTGCTATATGCTCGCTTCACTTGCTCGTTAATTTCCTACCAAATTATATTTTCTAAGCTAAAAGCTCTTAAATTTTAATACTACTAATTTTGTTTGGAGACTAAAAACCTAATCAAATATTAAGAGCTGAAATAATATAAGCAGAAATATAAAGGTTGACAAGACATTAGTCAGGGTTGGGTATAAATAGGTTTTTTTCAAAACTGAAAAAAAAAACAAAAGTTTTAGGCCGGTGTACATGTTAAAAAGGGTATAATTGTTTTGTATTTAAGTATGTAAAAGACACACCAAATCATCTCCGACCTCATACATTTTAAATCAACATACGCTGAACGCTTCGGTCTCAGAGACTATAAAAGCTAAACTCTTCAGATTTATTAGATATATCTCATCCGGCTTTCGATATACACGTGAAACAAATAAAAATAAATAAGAAAAAATAATTTAGTTTACACTTAAAAAAAATCGCATATAATAAGTTTTGATTGCATGGTGTTTTATAACTGTCCTTAGTGGTAGATGAGTGACAACACAGACATCGGTTATTTATTTATATGATGCACAGACTAAGTTGAGAAATTAAAAATACTTTTACCATTTGTTATAAATAGGTATAGATTGCTTTTAACGCAGGCAATGCGGCTGCAAATTGGTACTGAACAATATAATCAGTAAACATAAACGTTGTAAATGGGTTAAAAATGATTTCTGTTGAATAAACTCTCATTGGTACGTGCCATGAATTAAAAAAAAAAATTACCCTGCTGGTATTTCCCAGCGAGTTTGGTCCGCGCCGGCTTTCACTTCTATGGCACAACGTAAGCACTACTCGATAAAGTGCCGTTCTGCATACAGTGCACATTTCTGTTCAAATCAAATTACAGGTTATTTGATTTAGTTTTTTGATTACGTTTTGCTATGACTGGTCTGTATTTTTCAAAGGATGCCTTAGTGGTTCTTTTTATCCCCCAAAACCTATGGAATATGTAAAAACGTTATAATGGTTTTGTGCAAAAGTCCGTTAAAAGCAGAAGGAATCCTTGAAAAAAAAAAATATATATATATATATATATATATTTCTGATCAGCCTCAACAGACCACTGATTTCAGATTTGGAATATATATATATATATATATATATTCTATATACGCATATCATATATATAGTTATATAAAACAAATCTTTTTTCATTATACGGTTGATTTACGTATTTGCAATTACGTGTTGCAATTACGCATACAAAGTGAAAAAGTTTGCATATTAACTCCTATCAACGAAAAGACCCTTAATTAAGTAGGAGGTACACGAAGCACGCAAAATAATTGGTCAGCCCAAGCAGAAATGAAGAATTTGTGTGCACACAATAGTATCGGTATTATGGTTGATAATACTTACCTCACGAGACCGTCGCAAATTTCACATTGAACCCAGGTTTCGTCAGCAGCGGGCTGTGATAAATAAAAATAAACAAGTTCGTTGTCGACGAAACCTGCATACTGTGTGAAGAGTCAACTAGTTTCGCAATAAATGAATAAAGAGATTTAAATTAACATTTATACTTAATAGTTGTTTGTACATTTATTTTAAAGAAATATTTAATTTTCATATTGCGTGAAAATTTTATGTTTCACTTGACCAGCCCATAAGTAAACAAATTTGCAAAGATTAAGCTCTCACCCACTAGATTCGGTAATAGGTTATAAATACTCATGCTCCAGCGAAAAATAACCATTTGGCATACATTTTTTGATTACATACTTGTATCTGTACAGTCATTTGTCACTGACAAAGCTGTGTCGCATTGTAAACCCAAGTTAATACTCATGCTTTAGCTACCAACAAATTACACACACTAGTAAAAGGCGACGCGAATAAAAATATTCTGCAGCGAGTCATACACCACTCGACTCACTATCTATTGCGATAAGAAGTAATTTCAATATACATTCGTATTTTAGTTTTCTTACAACAGCTACGGTAAATGGATTTTTATTTCTCACTACAAATTAACTGTTTTTGGTTTTGTTCTTACTAACAGTGCAACATTTATTACATTTTTGGGACAAGATTTGATGTGCGAGACGAACACTGTAGTTAAATACAAACGAATGCCATCTGTTACATTTCGGTAAGAACATAAATAAAATTAAGACAACTACTACCATTAAAAATGTTATTGTTTAAATCATGTGCAATAAATATTGTGACAGTTGTTCGTTTTCAAAAACTAATGTTCATAATTTAGTAGTCAGGCATTTGCGATAAGTTAACTTAGAAACTTAATACAAAAGAATTATTCGGAAAAACTATTCGGAAACACGGTAAAAACAATTTGAGATATGTGTTAATATAAATGTAATTATACATGATCTTAACATGTTGGCTCATTTACACAGATATTATGACCCATAAGAACTTTAAAAAAACACATAATATCTTTATACTCAGGGATTTATCATCAACAAGTAAGACGGCATAAGTCGAACCTGATCACTTAGATTCACCGCGCACAATAAATACTTGAGCGCATTTAAGTACTACTGCGCCAAGGCAACCTATTATTGATGTTTCTTAACAAATTTCAATGTTAGTTTAACAAATTACTACAGTTTTGTAAAGAACACATGTTGCTCGCATGTAAAGCGCAATATTTCAGCTCAGTACCGCAAATTTTTTGGTATGCTACTCAAATACGTGTTAATCTGTGTGCTAACAGTCGCATATGGAGAAAGCTTATAAAAACGTTTTTAGCTCGCTTCAGTTTCTTCCACAAATATCATTAGCTTTCAGTATCACACCTTACTTACTAATGTAAAGTTGTTTAAAATTCATAAGCTTTTAAGCCGCGTTCTTAAGCTATTTAACATTTCTTACCATTTCTTAGCATATTTGCTCTTTAAATCTCATTCAGACGTCTTTGTAACATGTCGTTCAATAATCTCAACATAAATGGCTTTTTTGAAAGGCCAGTCACATTGTGGAAGACAAAGCAACGGGTTCATTACAGAGATGATGTGGCGCGTGCCAAAAAGTTTGTGTTTTCTATATAAATCAATATTATTGTTATAAATTTAAATTTTAAAGCCTCCCAAATTTATTGAAAAAAACATAGGATATTTTACCTATAAATTGTGTCTAAATGCGTCTTTTATGTGAATTTACATTTAAAAACCCTATGTTTTTAGTATTTTTTTAAAAGCCGTGTTTTTAAATTTAACAAGTACGATAGCTCTAGTAGAGAGAGCTCGACTTAGAAATCCCTTAATCTTAACAATAATTTCGTGTAAGTACTTACATATGTGCATGAGTGCATGAGCCTGAAAAATTGCCTGCGCTACTGCGTTAAAGCGTGGCTACTTTTCTACTTTTTATGCCAAGAATTGTTTTTGTTAATTCCTAATGTAAATCAGAAACTCAAAAAATTATCAATAATTGATCTGCCTATCGTATAGGAGAGCTTCTATTTAAAATCTTAAGTCGTAAGGTTTTTAAGTATCGAAGATCGACGCACTCATATGGACAGACAGACGGACATGGGCAAAATACATATGTATGTATTTTTTTTTAGGGCTGGGGTGCTTCCTTCTTTTTGTTAGTTACTCTTTCACAAAACCATCATACCCAATTTTACTCATTTGATTGGTTAAGGGTATAATAAGGTATGTATACATATAAGCAAATGTATAACAATTTACTGATAAGAATGAGCTTTTCTCATTTGAGCAAAAAAAGAATATTTAAGTTTTCACTTAGCTGATTTCTGTTAGTCACGTAGACATTGGACTTAAAATTATTATTTAAGGTAAGCAAATGCAAATGTAAAGCAATGCAAAAAATCAATGGGATCGTAAGAATACTTTATGAATTACTTTTGACTGAGTCTGGCTTGAATATTAAATAACTACTACTTAAGGTTTCTGTCAAATACAATTTTTTTTATAAAGTTTTACAATGGCTTTTTTCACCCTTTAGAAAATTAAAAACAAAAATAGGAAAGAAGAATTAAGTCGAAAAAACTTAACGCGGAGATACCTTTAACCTTAAGTTTACAGTGCACAATCATTTCATTCGTATTTGATCTGAGCATTCTACTGCATGTTCGCCAGTAGGCATGATAACTAAACTTTATTTCTCTTGCTCCATTTATTTCTCCAATGTTTTTCAACCGATTTCAATAAAAATTTTACAGTTTTTCTATTTTTGTAATCAGTTTCTTAAAATACTTTTTATATTTTTCAAACTTAAAAGTTTATAATTATCGATAGGATTTCCCAGATCTTTTTTTAAACGATCAAGTCGGATTACTTTTTCTTTAAGTGGACATAATATTATTCCTAATCCAGATTACCTAGTCTACAGATTTCCCTTAAACGGCACATAATTATATTGTTCGTTGTAACTCAAAACAAGATATGCAATTAAGATTTGATTTGTATTTATATTTCATTTTTTCTATAATGTCTGATAAGTAGCGAGCGGTATTTTTAAATTAGGAATTTATTATTTTTTCAATGATTTTTAAAAAATATCAGTTACACACATTCAGGTTGATTCTGATTGATACAGGCTACATTTTTGTGCTATCAGTCGGCGATACCTTTGTAAAGTTTACTCACCCAGGTGCTGGTGTTAAATTGGCTAATTATGGGTGCTTCAGAACTACCTAAGACTCTACCACAGTTATGAACGGGCAAGCAATGCAAAGCCACGCAAGTAAATGAAGCGACAAAATCAATCAAAAACCCATCAGAAATAAAATGTATATATGATATGCGCTTGACCATTTCAAACGACATCCATCTTTTGAATCAGTCAACAAAAAGTCGTGTTGATAGTGGGCCACAACCATAAAATTTGTGACGGAAAGTTAGTTGATGTTTAAATTTTAAGCTGTATAGAGCTTTTGGTTTCCCAGCTTGCATATAACTTGAGCCGCTATTGTGCTTCTATATGTTTGCATGTTTGCGCGAAATTTTATAAGCAGCAATATGCTCAGGCCAATTGGTTAAGTAACTCCCGATCTTAAGCAGCAATCAAATACTTACCGACAACTGTGAATTGATAGCACTAAGGCAACCGAAAGAGGCAGTATCCTTTTCGCGCCTTACTACCCTAAAAACGAAACCGTCAATAACACACGCTCTCAACGTTAATACATCAATTGTGACAACTTTCAACGGTTTAAAACGGTACGCTTGTACTGCGTGTGAATTTTGCGGGCATCATAACATTCCTATTATGTCACATCCTAAATCGCCGCTAGCGAAATCGCAAACAAATTTGGAACAAATGGAGCAAAACAGCCAGCGGCAGGCCCTCTTGCCTCCACCGATTATTGGTATACAACGTGTCGACTCTGCTTGCACACTTCAAGTGTCTCGCCGCCCTTCTATACTTTTGCAGGAGATCCTGACTCAGCGACCCCCTGGTCTTGGACGCAAGGATACCAATAATTTTCTTCATCCGCGCAACTCCAGAAATGCAGGGTACAGCTGGTTTTTATATCTAATCATAAAGTTAATTTATTTTTTTACAATTGTTAAAATTTTACTGTCTCTTGATCTGTTTCATATTTTCCGAAAATAAGAAATCCACATGGAACGGTTAACGGAAGTACAGCGACAATCAATTTTCAAAGCGGCTCTGGAAGTGCTCGCAACGGTTCTAGTGCCAACTACGATAGCGGCGCAAAAAGCTTTCAAGCCAAACAACAGAAAGAAAAAAATCGGCGAACGGGGAAGTAAGCAGGAACCTTTAATAATACATACCTAAATTGCTGTAAGCTACATTTTTATTCCCGTTTTGCAGCGATGCCATCAGTTCGGCATTATCTGCCACTTACTGCAAACTACTCGTGCTTTTAGGTGTATGTCTCCCCATTACGGAAGTAATTTCTGACCAGATCCCCACCTATGTATATCAAGGATTTTATGTTTATTTATATGCTGGAAGTATATTATTTGTCATATTTCTTTACATTAGTGCGTTTCGTAATCGGTCGCTTTTTAATGCACTCAAGGATTTTCGTAAGTCTTATTCATATACAACATATACATACGTAACTCTAATTTTTACCACAAATTTTTTGCAACCAAATTTTATGTTATACTTATGACTTAGGTCATTTGTAAATTTGTTAAAAAGGCTTATACATTGGGTAATTAGTGCAAGCAAAATCGTATGCGCATAGTCAGGGCACTAAGGTTATTTTTGCTTGACGTATCTGCTTAATCGTTGCACATTTTTTTTTCTATAACAATTAACTTTAATTTCCAATTCTTTTAGATGAAAAAAATAGCAATGTACACCTCAAACATAAGGTGACTCATTTTGGAAGTTTTTACCTTCGCGTGGGAGCTATTGCTTTTGCTATTGGTACAATGGTTTATTCCGGCTTGGAGTTTGGGCAATTTTTTGAACTAAACGGTCATCCAGGATGCCACGACGTCTTTGTAGCTATAACTCCAATCTGCCGCATGGTCTTGTGCATTGCACAGGTTCAGTTTATCTTTCTAAACACCACGTATATGGATATGGCGCGTCACAAGGTTACCTCGCGATTTGGGCTTATGCACATGGTAGCTACAAATTTGTGTGAATGGCTTTATGTTTTGGTCGAGGAGACAAAGCACGAAATATTTCATATTGGTCACCATGACATTAATTTGGGCCCTGATCCGATATTACACAACGGAACACACGGCGGTCCCGATTGGTCGGCTTTAAATGAAACTTTTAATTTTCATGGTCACACTAAATTAAATATAGCAAATCACACAACCGACAACATGCTTCACAAAATATTAGTAAATATGACGGCGCAGATTGGTAATATAACAACAGCAGTACCGCCGACACAATCTACCTTTTCTGGATGTTCTCGTACTACTATCATGGGTGCATTGGTTCAGCAGTTGTCACCGTTTCTTTTTCCATGTACAATTGAATACTCACTCATTTGTGCGGTTATTATATTTGAAATGTGGAAAACTGTTAAGTCCATACCAGACATCGACAAGACACGTAAAAACTCAGTAAAGCCAGTTGCTCAAAAACCAGCACACCACTTTTCCGTCGATTGCTCCCAATCTCACAAGGGCCTGTTTTTTGGTATACTTATTATTGTTATGACAATTATCTCAATGATTATGTATTTTGTACTGTATACGCAACCTGGCTACGAACTCATTGCAACACAGGAAGTTACACTTTGGGAGACCTTTATGTACTTTATGTGCGCATCCGCAATAATAACCGGTGTGTATATATAATATATACCTTAACAAGATATATTTTATGTGATATGTCTTATATAACAGGTATGATCCTAATGCGTGATCTGAGGTATTTAAAGGACACAAGCGACGAACATCATTCAATGGATTTGGATAATCTTTTGCTCGTAGTTGCCCAGACTGGAGTATACTTGTACGGAATGTTCAGCATTCTTGGTAGCTACTTTGCTAAATGGGACACCGTGCCTGATCGAGTCGAAGGCATTATCGCGGAAGTTTTTGGTGTCGTGCAGACATCTCTGCAGACAATGTTTATATTGCATGCTAGCCATCGTCGCTGTAAAGGATCTAAACAAGTCCGCCGAAAACCGGGACGAGAAATTATTACCTTCCTATTGGTCGCAAATATTGCCATTTGGTTTGTGAATACTCTTATAAAGGGAAGAGCTGTGTTTCGTGAGTCTCACCTTGAGTTTTTCGGCGTTTGGGGATGGACGATTATCACACATATTTCAATGCCACTGGCAATTTTTTATCGCTTTCATTCTACGATTTGTCTGTTTGAGGTGTGGAAAATTACATACAAGGCTAAGGCACATTAGGCTGCCTTACATGTTTATATGTTCTGAAATTAAAGATAAATAGTTTTGTACAATGCCCGTCATGCTGTCGGTTTTTAACACATTTAACTTGAGCTTAAAGTCGCATATTTAAGTGTCCAAGTCAATGTACAAAAATATTTTCCATTTAATTAAATAAATGACATTGATAGTCAGTCACCAACGTGGCAGTAAGACAACATGCATATAACATCATAAACATAAACATCATCATTGTAAACACGGGAATGAACGTATTTATCTATTTTAACTACTTTTACATTTCTTATTGCTGGTATCACAGTATTGCCGAGATGGTTGCGCACGACTGCAAAGTTTTAATTTTTTTTTTGTTGGCTAAATGTATTTTCTAATTTTTTATTAAATTATTGACGTATTATTTAATGCTTTTTATTTTATTAATAGCACGATGGTAGGCGATGTATACTGCGTAAAACACAGAACGAAACACATTTTTGAAGTCAAATTAAGGTCAACAGTAGTTTACCATCCGATTTTTTTTAAGCTTAGTCCATGAGTTGTGAAAAGAAGGTAATGATGGTTTAAAGCAAAAGTGTGTTACAGACAATAAAATTTAGATGTAGAAAATAAACTCTCCTGTACCGTGGGCTGATCAAGTTGGTTTTAAACTATTAAAAAATCTTTCGGTTTTTGGATACAAAATCATACTCAATAACAAAAAACGTTTGGTTTTGAAAAATGATAAGTGATTTTAAACCTAAAAAAAAAAATAGAAAATTGTTAACTTTGTATAAAATTCGGTTAAGACAAGACGAAGCTATAATGGGTTAAAGTTTCATCACCATGCCTTTGCGTTGTATTGCATGCATTGTTATAGAAGAAGAAGGAAGAAATGATTGTATACTCTAAATCTATGGTTAGGGTATCCATGACATACCCTTGTCATGTTTTTTGTACTAGAGTCTTCTTTTTTGTTGACTAGTTAGTTCCGCTTATATTGTAAGTAATATCCTAAATCGTTTCAGCAAAAACTTTTATATGCATCAACAAGATCACTACAAGCTTTATTGCTAATAAAGACCTTTAAAAATGTAACAACAAAAGTTTTTGGAAGAACTAAGGTCTTAGCCTATATTCTTTGTGTTTTAAATGAGTTTATTTACTTGAATAGTATTATTATTTTTCTTCCGGCACGGTGAAGCTAAGTGCATGCATTTCAGAGCATCATTCTTGATTTTCTTTTAAAAGTTTCTGCGTGTCTCTGGAATTGCACTATTCATAATTCAATTCAACCTTTAAAACAAAGAACCATTTATTCAAAATATTCTCTAAAGCTAAAAGCCTGCAGACCTTAAAGCACATTAAAGCAAAATCAAATTGCATTTTAAAACACAAGTGAGACACTGTCTGAAGATTTTGTCTTATCTCTATTATATGAGAATTTAATTTAGGCTTATGTAAAATTATGTACTCAACCAGTTTGTAAAAAAAAATTGAACTGATATATTAACTTGCAGTAATATGAGGAGATTAAATTTTTCACAGTTATAAGTTTATTAGGTTACAATATATTTATTATACAAGATTAAATTTTTAATATCTTAACTCACTTAATAAACAAAATCTGACAGCAAGTAAGATTTTTTTGTATTCGGTAGTAAATTTAATTATCCTCTAATAAGAATTTGTTGTAGAAGTTCTAAGATAAACATATACTAAAAACAATCTAGCGCCGTATGTTCGAGAAATTATATTGCAACTATCATTACTTAGATAAAGGGTTATGTATAAAGAGACTGTAAGTAATTCAAACCAAAACTTTAACACCATTTACTAGTCTTAGGAGTTAAATAGTGTTTAATAGTCATAGTAATTTGTTTATGTAATATGGGATTGATCAGATACTTGTTAACAGTATCAAAAAGAAAATGTTAAATTTACTCACCGACCTCGACCTATTTTCCAACGGCCAAGTAGAAGTTTTGTAGGGTTGTGATTTGAGAGTAGAGGTGTTTTAATTTTTTTTTGACAAACTGACAGACAACCAATTGAATTTTACAAAGATGTACCTTCTTTTATTTATTGGAACAGAAAAAAAACACTACCCGGTGCTAGTACCTTGCAGTCGAAATATAATGATACTAACGATAAGAATGGTTTTATAAAAATTAGCAACTAACAATTTAGTGAAAATTAAGAGCGATGTATGCTTTTAAAATATATTCAATTGGCAGGCGAGGGTCCATAGGGCAGACTGATTTAAAAACATAATAATATAAAACGGGTAAATGCCTATTTATGCTTTAAAAATCACCTTTATAACAGGTACATTATGAATTTTAGAAATACATAGACTACAAAAGCAAAACATTTATTACAATCTTAACATGCTGTGCACATATTTGCATACAGTTAATATTTGATAAATATTTAGTCTATTTTTAAATGCTGATACACATTATTGCATGCACTTTTTTGCTACAAATATAAATCAAAGCTTAAGAAATTAGTTGACATAACACACTTTAAAAAAAATGATATACATGCTTAATTGCAAATGCATATGACTTGAAGGATTTACATACTTTTACGCTCTAAAGCAAATCAATATCTACCGCCAATTTTTTTTGTGCGCTTAAGATACAAATTTATATTATATTTATAAAGATATATATTGCCCTTTTTGTCTATCGTCAAACTGTCTCAACATATATATTTTCCATTTTCCACAGTTAAATCAATATTCGGTCTGAGGCTTAGTAATTGCTTGTTAAAAACTATGAATATATGGTTATGGTTTATTGTTAAAGTTTTTCATGTTAAAACTATAGCTACATTTAAGTCAGGTTGATTTATATGACATAATAGTTTGTAAGTAAGTTTAAGTATCATATATTTAAATAGGAATAGCTTTCCTATTCAATTTGTGCCATGGAAGTTGTACACAAGTACGAAATATCTTTTTGTTTATGTAACAAGACCAATAAGGCTTAACTTATTTCACCATAAGATCCCAAGTAAATAGATCCAGTTAAATATACTCATGTTAATTTATTAGATGAAAATAACCGGCTTTTGAAATGCAAACAATATATTAAAAGCAGTAAATAACGAGAGATCGATTATATGAGGTCGCTTGGCGAGGAAATGTTTGAACTGCCGATGACGTTAAAAACCTAAGTACATACATTAAAAGTATGTGGCTATATATACGTTTAACGAAGTCAAATCATTAAAAAATAATAATATTATAAAACTTTTTATTTGTAAACACTAAGGTTGTTGCATTTATGAAGGTATGCCGATATGGCTGCATTGTAAAATTGCGTTAATGCTACAGGTTTGGCTTACCTGCGATCCTATTTACGTGTTTTAATTTGAATATGGTGTAAGGGTAAATTGTAAGAGTTGGACAACCCAACACTAGTACAACCCCAAAAAATTGTATTAATCTATAACGTATAATTGATTATATATTTTTAGATCTAGTTTGCCATTTCTGCTAATCCAAATAAAAAATATTTACTTAGCCTAAAAATGTCGACCTTTAAGCAAAGTAGTTGGAATTACTTTCACGAATCAATGTATTTCAAAATCTCACTTTTACATTATATAGAACATATTGTGTAACGCTCTAAGCTCTAATATAACTTTAAATTTATAATATTTTAGAATAAACAAAATGCAGCTATGCTGGAAGAGCTATTTAAATTTCGTATCACAGTATTTTCTGTTCGGTTAATTTTTGCTTCACTTATGTAATATTAAAAGCAAGAAGCTATACTTCCTTAGTTTCTGGTCAAAACATTATTTTGAGTATTTTGGCATTTTGAATTTAAAAAGCAGGGGGCTATCTTTGCATAAAGCTGAATTATTACTTGTTTAAAAGCTTCAAAGCTTTTGAAAAAGACATATTAGATGCCACTCGCCAATTATATTATTTTTACCCCCATCCCCTGAAGTTATTTAATACTTCTTGAATTGATAATTTCAACCTAGATAGGAGCCTTTTTAACTGCCGTATTAGATGTATGTTAATAATTCTCGGTTAGTTTATATAAGTTTATTGGAATGTAATGACTCACATTTAAAATTTTTGTATTCCCATTTTTGTACGTTAATTATTAAGTAATTTTTAGGGTTGTTAGTTAAATATAGAAGTTCAACAATCAAACCCCTCCATTTAGCTGTTGTGTAATAACATTTTTAGTACACAAGAACTGAAATCCTGTTCATATAATATAACACAAAAACTTGATTAAGGTCGAAAGTAAAGTTAAACAAAAAACACTTATATTCCTTGTTTTTTAATACGTATAGTCGGTTGTTTTGTGGAGGATGTTGTGATTAGTTGGCTTGCTTGCTTGCTTGCATGGGGTACGCTAGAAGGGATGGTCGTGACTTTCAAAATTATTCTGCTATAAGAGCTGCGAAATTATGGGCAAGGTTGGTAATTGTTTGGGAAATGTCATTACCTTTTTACATAATAAATTTTGAGGATATAACTGCTTAAATATAGTTGTATAATTAAGGTATGGAATTGTTATAGATTTTTCGAGCCCCCGAGTAGGCGAAGCACACCAATTTTAACATTTTGGCTCACGCAGGGACTGCGATATTTAGATGGGCTTGCAGGGGGTGTTCTAACGTTGAGCGTCGAAAACGTATTAACATGCAATTATATTTGCAGACAGCAGTATCAATATCAGAGTATACAGATATGTGTTCATTGACTTTGAACTGCTGGACCTAATTTTAATGATTTGATATTATATTTTCATTTTTATATATATATATATATATATATAATAAATATATATATATATTTATTAATTTTTATATCTATCGGCACGACGCTAAGGTAACACAGAAAAAGTCGAAAGTTGTTTTATCAGGCATATTACGCCATATAATTTAAAAAGACAGACTGGACTGAGCTCGCCACGCTGATCAAGAATAATATTTAATATTTAAGGAGTATTCAATGCCACGCTCTATGCATTACACATTAAAAATAAAACTATAGAGATGATTTGAAGTGTTTAAATTGTTTGAAACAGTCAAAAAGCTTACAATTTTTAATTAAACAAACAAACGGCTATGACTATAAGATGCCCTGAACCTTCAATCCTACGCGTACAGTTATACTCTCTGCTCTTATATCATTATGATGAGTCATTAATATTTCCGGTATTGCTTCACGGATTTCTTTCATATTACAGCTTTCATTAGTTTGTTTATACTTTTAATATATAAGTTCAAATATTCCAAACAGTAAACTTAATCATTATCAAGTGCACATCAAAAATGAAAAGCGTCTTCAAAATGTCGCAAACAACTTTTATCTGCCTATGGCTAAAGAAAGATTCAATTCCAAATCAACACTAAGTTCAAAATCTGTTATGATAGCTTAGCGCACACTCGGACAGGCTGACAGACGGGTATCGTTGAATCGACTTAACTGTTAAAGTAGATCATAAATATATACACTAAAAACGATCATGGAAACTATTTTTTATCTGTAACATACAGTTGTACAAAACCAATGAACATTTCTTTTTTACATTTCATATAAAAATTGCAAAAGAATTCTTGCTACAAATGTTTCGAAGTAATGTCAAAAATAAAGTACGTGTGTAACAAAAACCAACAATTCGCAATATGGTATACAAAAAAAAAATGAAAGTACCATCAAACATGGGACTTGATTACTAATTGGCAATCAATGAAACAATCGCTCTTTATTTTTCATTCACATGCCGCAAGCTGATCTACCGCTCTTATCGGACACTTTCCTTACGCAAACAATTTCTGTCAAATCAATTTTAACATGTCAGTTAACAGTAATTACCCTCCTGTAGGCTGACACTCCTCTAAGACAAACAAAACTTGCTCGACAGTTACTTAAGAGACTTTTTGATGTATTTTGTAAAATTTTACTGTTCATATTTACTTATACCAGGTAATCCTCCTTTTTTCTTTTTATTTGGTACACTATATCCAATTACTTTTATAAACACCTTTATCATTCCATTTTTAAAACTTTCTTGTTG
The DNA here is from genome assembly GCA_035044725.1 of Scaptomyza caliginosa. Lineage (NCBI taxonomy): Eukaryota > Metazoa > Arthropoda > Insecta > Diptera > Drosophilidae > Scaptomyza > Scaptomyza caliginosa. The sequence continues at coordinate 42,886 of JAWNNR010000960.1, read as the reverse complement.
GATAATGTCGAAAAATTTGAATTGTGAATTTATACAAAAAAAAAGCATTTGAATCAAAATTGGACTTTCGTCCACATCATTTATTAAAAATAGTTCAACTCATACAATCTTGTATTTCGTAAAATAAGATCAATGGAAAAATTGATTCAACATTGGTTTTTTTTTAATTCATTTCAAGTCTTTAAGGTTTCAATTGACTAAGGCCTGTGTGTTAAATGTTCGGCTAAAAGTGATCTTACAAAAACTTTTTTTAGTGACTTAAAATTGATTTGATTATTGCAAACTGATCTAAAAACAATATTTTTTATGTAAATTCCATTTACTCTACGAAAAAGTTTGTACAATTGGAAGATTTGAACCTAACAAAAGGCATATAACCTTGATTTCAACGTTCCTGTTATCTACCATCCCAAAAGTTGTAAACCATGATGACACTGCATCGGAAGTGTTTTTGACATTTTCAATATCTACGGGACAAGCTTACGGCAGTTCTTTTTTATGGGAAATAAAATCCCTTATTAAAGGTACCTCCATTTAAAGTTGCCTTAAGCTTATATATTAAAATAATCGTGAATATCAATAAAACATCATTAGCACTTACAAAAAAAAAAGGCATGCTAAAACTGTTATGAAAAAATAACAGAAGTCCCCTTCAGGGTTTTGTATTTAAATAAGGTTATATACAAATTAACTTGAACATTTAGACAAATGCCAATAAATAAATAAATAAAATAAGACCTAACTTATGATAATAATCTTTGGAACAATTTTTTTTTTAGAAAATTGTTTATACATTCTTTAATAGCATAATCTACGCACAGAATATATGAAATGTATGGCGTTTATGAAATTTTTAAAATCTTGGTTTTTTTTAATAGTTACTAGGTATAATTTAATTATTAGTAGTGCTTGCTAATAAAACTTCCAGAAAGTCTGCATGCTTAAATACCAATATACATATATGAAATATATAAATACATATATATTTCTATACATTTATTTAATGAAAATAAAATGGATACTCAGTAAAAAGAGCGGGATACAACACAAAGCTGTTATTGTCCTCGAAATTGGTATTTCGAAAAACTTGAAAAGAAAATTTGTAACCTCTAATATTACAGTTGCTAGTTTTTGTATGTAAAGTTCATTATTTTAAGTAAAACGCCATAATACTTTTCCATTTAGTCCCAGCATAAATCTACTCAATATTCTAAAATATTCTACTAAAAATCTCATTGCCTCAATACTTAAAACTATATGTCTGTCGTTGTAATTCCGATGCTTAATCGGCAGAATATTTAAAAAAAAATCTATAGTTTGATTTGTTTAAACAAAAATAAAATTGCATTGTAAACTGCAAGATTTTATATGAGCCATACTGTCTAAATCTATTAATTGCTTGCCATTGTTGCTGTCTTTTGAAAAAAAAATTGTGTGTAGTACAAATGTATCTAGGTCATTGTAACGTTGTATGCAGTCATTCCACGTTTCCAAACTGGTCTTGCTCTATTGGCTTTTTTAGCCAACTCCCAAGGTCTTCTCGTTTGAATGCAGAGAACAGTTCCTGCTTGGCCGTCTGCAAAGCAAAATTTGTTATCTTTGAATATGTTACTAAATATAAGCAAATATACCTGGTAATCCTTGACATCCGCCTTGGTTTCTCCGTAGTCCTTGGTCACTTTGCGATTAGGCATACCCGGCAAGTTTTTCATTAAATAACCATATTTATCAAAGAATGCTTGTTTTGTAATCCTTGATACCTGCCCGCCAATAGTGCGCCCGGTCAATGAATTTACCACCTCTAGTTCAGTATCACCAATGGTCCAATTAATCCCGAAATTCGGAGCTTTAGCTTGATTTCTTGGTTCCGCAGAAGTAACCAGTGCTAAGCGTGGCTTATTTAAATGATACGGGGGTGGCAGACCTTGTATAGACTTCTCAATACGTCCGCACACTGCGCGATACATATGTTCTGGATGCAGAAGACTTCCCAACACAATGGAATGCAGGTAGACTGGCTCGATAATGGAAGACAATAGCGAACCCTGAATACCCACAATGTTCCAACGCGCAATTTTATCTGAACATGACATTGTAAGCAAACGTTGTCCCTGAGAGTTTAAATGCCTTATGTTAGTTTTTTTTTGTGGACTTACAAATAATTACGTACCTGCAGTACGCCATCCCAAGTTTGTATTCCATCGCTGCTCTTCACAGGTATTGTTCCCTCGCCTGATTCGATTTTTGTACGCAATTGGCCGCGTGCTTTCCTAATCATTAGTAGTTTTATGTTTCCATTTTATGGGTTAGGTCGTATGGATGAAAATCCAAAATCGGTTAGTTGCATGATTTTATTGGCAAGAAATGACAAAAGATTACATTAAATTTATAAATTAAGCTTGATTTTTTGGACAATTCATGGAACCACAAATACAATTTGTAAAAAAAAAAACAAAAATTCGCTTTTTTTCCATTTTCCTACACACTTTATTTTCTCTAAAGTTATATAGAAGTTTGTCTCGTTTCATGGTTATTCAAATTTTAAGCAAAGTTAAGCTTAGAAAAAGCAACGATTCAGTTTTGTAACTATAACGTACAAAGTACAATTACATTGCTTTTGCAAAAATTGGAATTATCACGTTTATACAAAATTTTAACTAATATACTGCTTAATTTTCACTGCCCGTAAAAAATACGTGCAAATTGGTGTTACCATAGGGTTTCTTTATTGATAGCAAAAAGTGTCGATCAAATTTTTTCTTCATAGTTCTCTTTCGTTCGAAATCTATATGTATTGTTGTAAGGGAGTTGCAAATCAGCTTAGCTTATCATACTGGCAACATTATCAATTTAAGAAGTAGGTCCCAGAAAATAATTGAATAATTTATAAGTAAAGTAATTGAAGTAATATTCGTGTGGTATACACCCCTACCTAAAAACCCAGCTCTACTGTACTACTTATCACTTTACTTCTAACTTAAATAACTGAGGTGCTTTAAATTAAGAGTCCACAGCTTTTTCTTTACATTGCAAATAGTTTTAAAATCGTATTTTAAGTTTTCTTTATTTATATTTTTTTTTATATTACCAATAATTTAAAACACTATTCAGAAGAGCTTACAAGAACAAAGTAGAAGATAGGCAGAAGTGATTATATTCATTCGGCTGTTAATGTAGTTTTTGAATACATGCCTATAACTCGGGAATGTTTTTCTATTATCTCTTTACAAACTTTTTTTCCGTTTCATAAGTTAAGTTTAAAATAAAAGCAGATTATTGGTACTTTGTTTGTGTTTTAACCTTTATCGGTTTAATTATAAATAAAAGAATCGCTAATGCAGCCGGCATGAAAGAACATGTCTACATAAATCAGAGTGAGACAAAAAATGAGATACCAAAAGTAACTATGGGCGCTTTATAAGAAAACAATTTCAGTTTACTATACCTATGATTTTATATCTATAAGTGTGTTTGTTATATAAAAAATTTTCATCGAGCAAAGACACTGAAGTTATAAAAAAAACGAACTAAGTCAAACATGAAGTAGCGTAGCAGTGCAGTTATCTTCTGCATACAAGTGAACACACATACATACAAGATTCTTATGTAATCTTCGGGTTGCCGAAGAAATGAGTTTATTCTTTTTAAGTAGTATTATTATTTAAATATTGGTTGTACGAACCTATTTGGATGCTTATCAACACCAGTGTCGTTTTCGTGAGGACTAAATATCCGTGCATCCCCACATGGTGCTGTATTTATATACAAATGGAAATGTACCCCGGATTTTAGTTTATAAGGGTATTGCCCGTCTGTATTCCTCACGAAAATCGACTGATATGCTGTTGCTATAATTCAAAAAAGAGTAAATTAGAATAATCAAGTATATATAAATAAAAGTTAGGATGTGTGTTTCTGGAGATATAATTAAATGCTGGCCACTTGTGAAAAATGTTTAAATATTTCCATATGTATATTTATATACATATATATAATTTGATAGAATTAAATAAATTATAGACATATATATATATATATATATACATATATATATATAAATATATACATATATATACACACATATATATATATGCATAGCTTTTCAAATGTTTCATTTAAAGTTTTAGGGAGAAACAAAAATTATTTGTTCAACTAAGGTTTCGTCGCTGTATTTGTCCAAAAAATAATTTAATGTAGGACAATAAGGATCCCAAGTTTAGCCCTACCATAATCATTTTTAATAATATTAATAAATTGGGAGCAAAGTTTGTCATTTAAGCTACAAAATAATAGTAAATTTGTATATTATATCGCAAAAATAAAACATGCGTACATAGATATGCATTATAACGGTAACTTAAGTTGTTTTCAATATTTAGTTTTCTGACATGTCTGAATGCTTTATTTTAAGAGTATATTTAACTTGCAGTTAAATTACAGAAAGTTACAACTTAGATGTAAACTACAGCAGCAGTTGGTTTTGTGATTTCTGAATATGGTTTCAATTTTTTTTATAAGCACACTGTTTTGTGTTAAAAAAATATTCGCCCAGCTTGGCGTAATAATTGAGAAGACTATTTTTGACACAATATGATAGCTACTTACATGTTTATTTAAATTATACGATACACATTTTTCTATAATATTATTTTTAAACGGTTGCTGGCAAAATAAACTCGCAAATAAAATGGTTGAAAAATAATATAAGAAATATATATATTCTTAATTATCAATGTATTTTCTATGTAGTTTAACATTTTTAATTTATGAATATGCATACTAAGCAGTTCTGGCTTTGAAATTAAGAAATATAAATTAGGGTACAACTATTTACTAACATGTTATTTTTATGTTGCTTTACTTGGTACACAAATATGTAAATAAATTAGCTATTGATTATTAATAAAAATGCTAGATGGGCATCTCAACGGCAAAACATACAGTCGCGTTAAACGTTAGAGATTAATCATATTGATTAAATTTTTGTGTAAAATATTCAAAATGCCAAAAACGATTTCCTTATATTTTGCATGTGTATACCATTTTAATGTTGTTCAGGCTTATTTTATTATTAAAATCTAGCAATTAGAAATAACGCACTGGTATCCAGTCTAAACTTGTTTGTAGTAAATAAATTTTATGTCTAGACACTTTTCCATGTTGCAAAAGCCTTTTTTAAATCCCTAATTTTTTGTTATATTTTTTATTACTTTAATACTGAAATGTGTGCACTTCAAAAACTCATTCTGTGAATACTTCCACGTTATTATATTTAATTACAAATATGTGTGTAAATTAGGTGTTACAGAAACGTCAACGGAAAAAAAAACATAAAAATATATTTTACCATACCCTGATTACACTGGAGATCAAGCTGTGCATACAAATACTTAAGAAGGCAACGTCTGGACACTATTTCAGCATGAGAATCATTTAGAACAGCTCCATTTACACTCATGTGCTCACCGCTGACACACTTAGTGCCCGTTGACACAGAAATAACCTAAAAGTTAATAATGTGAAAATAATCTATTGAATTTATAATTCTATAACTTACTTTAGCCTCGCAAAAATTCATGTTATCTGTCATAACAATGCCCGCCAGTACCTTTCGTCGTGAATATGCCTCTTGTCCTTTAATAACTTCCATGAATTTCTCCAAAACCAGCCGGCCAATTGTATCTGCGTGTATTTGCGGCAATTCCATTGATGAAGATTTGTCATCTATGGGCAACGGGGCGTTCTTTTGTGGCGCCATCATTGGACTGTAAGATATATTGCATAATGAAGCAAGAGCGGCCTTAGCTGCTGCATTTTTTGCCAGCTTTTTTGAGGGACCTAAATATTCTCGGTTTTTAATGCAAACGTTCGCAAATAATTGACCAGCGATACCCACCAGTACCATCAAACTTTTTATCGTTTATAGTGACAGTCATTTTAAAGCGACAGTTGTTTTGGGCGCCATCAATATTCATGCATTCAAAATTAACGTCATTAAAAAGCTCGTACAACAACATCACTGGACCTTTATCTGGTACTTTCTTTTGTCCATCAACTGATATTGCGCTTTTTGAGGCATCTAAAAATCAAAATAAAACATATATTTGCCTTTTGGTTGAATAAATGTACTAATCACAAAACCTATCTTACGCGCTCTAATTAAAAAAACAAAAATTGTATGGTAAATAGGGATGTTGGATTTTAATTCAAAACATATAAAGGTCATCATAACTTAATAAATAATTTCTTATAATTATATTTAGTTATAACTTTGTCCACCCAATAATAAAATTTAAGATGTAGATATATACTCTTATATAAAAGCGAACTATCTAAAATATTATTTTTAAAGTGTATAGTTGTCCTTAAAAGGGATGTACTACAATGCACAAGAGAAAAATAAAAAAAACAACATTTTTACAAGGACCAAAAAGATCTTGTAAGTCTAGTAAAACCATTTTACCTAAAAATTGTAATTATGGAGATGTAAGGGTAGACACTATGACTGTGCAGTGAGCCGTAAATACAACTTTACAGCTACATAATAAGTTTAAAATACAAAATAAATACAAATAAAGTATCACAAGAAATCATAAAAAAAAACATAAAATTCTACTCGCTGTGACTCATGCAAAAGACTTGTGGACGCAACGTGGAAGCGAGGTAAGGATGGATTTGATTTCAGGCAACTTCAACGTCCAAATAAGTTTGACTTATTCTGCTTTGGACACGTTTTCAATACCATTTTCCAGGTGTTCATCACTGGTGAAGTCCAAATTTCCAGCAGGCTTCAGGGGCGATAAGACTGCACCGTCTTTAAATTGTATAAAGCTACGTAACGCTGTGGCTGCTGCCTCAATACGGGCTACCTTTTTACTGCGGCCTTGACCCATGTATTTTTGCCCATCAACCTGTAAACAGAGAGAAATTGTTAAAAAATACACACCTATTTTAAAATGTTGGATATTTAAAGCAATATTTTGAAGCTGATATTATTTTGAATACGTTTTCTATTAGGCCGTGAATGATTTCTTTGCAAGTTACATAAATTTGCACATATGTGTATTGATTTGAGCTCTAAAGACTATTTACATTTACCTCAACAGAGATCGTAAATAACGGTGCGTGCACCGGACCAGTCTGTGACTCCAATTTGTATATCAATCCATGCCGCAATTCATTAAGCATTGCCACTGTATTCTTTGGTTGTGGAACACGCTCCTTGCATGATTTCTTTTTTGGGGGCACTTTCGCAGAAAAGGGATGTGGAAGAATATAAAATTTAATTTCACAAATACTAGAAACAAAAAGGGTACATAAATGTATATTTTGTCTACTCACCAGCATATTTAGGCATATCATATCGCCGTTTTTGTGGAGATTTTCGATTGTAACCGTTCATGTTCCCTTTAGTTGATGAATTTACCACCTGAGCGTTTTAAGATATGGGATAGCAAAAATAAAAAAAGTTTAAACGTAAATTAAAAACATGTAACGTTTCATTAAAAACAGAAAGCTTAAAAACACAACACAGACAATAAATCAGTAGCTTAAGAACTTTTATTCTAAGATATAATGTTATATACATGTACATACACATACACATATATAAATTACAAATGTGCTAAGATCAAGACTGCTTAAAAAGATACCCCTTTAGCTGCACCAGATTTGAATTATATATACACCATGAAGTACATGTGCACACACATATCGATTAGCTGTACTCACTTTATATTGAGTAAATGGTAACTCAACAGTTTTTTTAAACAAAGAACGTTGGAAGCTTGAATCATAGTACAGCTGGTGTCGTTGATAAGAAATCGCAGATCTGGCAAGATGCATACCATAGTAATGCGATTTATAGAACGTACGTTTCACATTATAAGCTTTAGAAAACATTTTGTTATATGTAAACTACGATGACAGCGATAAAAAAACTTTGTAAAAATAACGAGATACAGGAATGCAGAAAAAACGTCCCTTTCGGTTGAGTATAAAAATTCAACTGACAACAATCAAAACATGGTGCAACAAAACCAATTAAAGCACAGAAATTTTTGAGAAATTTGTACATATGAATTTATTTACATAGCATTGTACCTTCTTAGGCGTTTATCTTGTTCACAAAGCCAAATGATTTTAAATGCACTTGTGCAAAAATTATATGGCAATTACCGATGCTTTTTAACTGATAAAACATTAAATGAAAAAAGCAAGAGAGCGATTTGAGCACATCATTTTAGTTTATACTTTTTATTTAAAATTTAGCTTAATGATTTTTTAAATTAACTTCGTTGCCATAATAGTTAAATTTTAAAATGTCAATTTTTTTTAAATTTTGTTCAACACACATAAAAACATGCTTTTTCATGTATATGCTGTAAACAAAAACTCTTTTTCGTTTGTGTATTTGTGCAAAAATGTACATAAGACATACATGAATTTTTATTAAGCTGCAAAACAAACACACCAAATAAGATCAACCGTATAACAATGATAAGTCCAGACTGCATTTTGTTAATAAAAGTTAATTATAAATACATTTTTAAATTGCATATTCGAAAACTAATTTAAGAATTAAGAAAGAAAACCTAGACAACAGAATAAAAGAACAGCTGAACAGCCTAAATTAAAAAGGGCATGCATGTTTTGTAGAGGCATCAGAAAAGTTTATATTTTATTTGCTGTTGTGGTGCACTGCTTTCCAACTTCTCATTCATGCACCTGTACGCCAAGCGTCAGCTGCCAAGCAAGCAACAGCCGTCTGTTTTTCCTAATGATTTAACAATAATGCAATACTAAATTAGAAAGTATAAACGGCAGCACCTGTCTTCTTACGATCTTATGCAATACAAATTGTAAAAATACTGAAAAAAAATTAAAATATTTCGCAATAAAAATCAAGATATGTTAACTGAATTTTTAATATGTAATAAAATGTTATACGCCTATCTAATAGTCTAATCAACTTCCACGGTTGGTAAAGAAATAAATATATAATTTAAGGTTCAGAATCTATTAATCTACTATTAAAAAATCGTATGTCAATTCTTGAAACTTTGTCATACGAAAGTTCATAATAAATCGACTCTACATAAGTTTATCAACAACGACAACCTTTTATTCCTCTGGTGTTTCTTAATCGATTTTTATAAAATCCATACAGTTTTTTAATATATTGTCTAAAATTTCTTAAACACTTATAGAATTTTCAAAAATTAAGAATTCATTGATATTCATTATGTTTGTTTAAAAAAGCACAGAATTGTTATCATTCTTTTTTTTAACACATATACTTTATGGATTCGGAGATGCTTTCATCTGTATTACATACAAAACCTTTATGACCCCTTCAGTCATTTTTTGGGTGCTGCGTATGAACACAAAATGGTGTTAAGTATAAAAGTATTAAAAAGTAGAGATGTCGTCAAAAGAGATTAACTAGTATTCTACTCTGTCTGTATTTATGTAAAGGTATTTATAGAGACGCGGATACAGAAAATAATTGCACTACGGTGGTACTTCAATATTAAATATCCCCTGTCTTTATCAAATCCTTTAAATATAAATATAGAATTAGGTCATATCCTAATGCGAATTTGATTTAAATTTTAGATTTAGCAGGGAGGTAAGCAAAGCGATTTGGTATAAAGTGAAAAAAAGTTTTATTTAAATTGTAATCTTTAGGCCAAATTAAAAGGCGATCTAGTGATGGCATACTAAGTTTCTTTATAAATCGGTTGTTTGCTAAGCACCTAATTTTAAAGCTTATCAATCTATGAATTAAAAAAAAAAAAAACTAGTGATTTATCTGGAAAGTATACATATAAAAAAAAGCCCACTGATGCTGTATATTCACAATCTCAAGGACGTCTGGTTTGTATATTATTTGAACTGTGTCTTTGTACGATACAGTAGAACTGATTAACTTGCACCATTTTTGCAAACAACCAACTGCATTTTGGCACGTTGCCTAAGTCAATAAAGTTTCCAATATTTTTCCAAACGAGTAGTATTATGCCTTAACAGTCAACCAGTCAATGAAATAAAATTTTTTGTGGTTTCTCTCCTAGTCGGATGCCGGGCATAGTGATGCATTACCCCTGTTTTATTTGTTATGCATTTACACCTAGAAATTCAGGTATTGTTGTAATAAGTTATTGTATTTTCAAAAACTAGAAGGTTTTGTTGTAATAGCTGTTGTAAAAGATACAATATGTGCAAAAGCAAAAAAAAAACCAATATAGCTTTTAAAACGATTTTTTAATTTAAAAATAAAATTCATACACAAATTTTAAAAAAATATATATTTTCTGGTGCATAAACAGAGGTATGAACATTAAGATGTTCCAAATGTTGTTAAATACAAGTTACATACATCTAAAAACAATAAAAACGAACTACGATTACGCTGCAAACCTTGAAGACTTTAAGAAAAACATAAAACGCTGCTTCATAAATATAGTAAAAGCAAGTGAAAATAATTAAATAGGAAATAATACGTCTAGTGACGTTTTGTCTACTTACATGCTGCACAATATTGTTATTGGCGCTGTTTAGCATGATTTTTCCAATTATATTTCACGTACTTTGATCGTTTGATTTTTATTTATTTTTACTGTGGGTACTGCAACTTCAGAGGAAAACCTGATCACTTTTAAATTTTTCGTCCAACATACAAATTATTTATTTCTAATTGTGAACTTAAATAATTTAACTAAAATGCGGTAAATACAAAAATAATGAATTTTTAATAAAATGTATATATTTTACAAGGTACAGCCAAAATGCATTTTTGCGTCTAAGCTATTGATATTTTAGGAAAGTGCATTAATTTTTTTTACATATATGTATGTCAACACGATATTATATTTGATACTTTTGTATTATTCTACAGATATGCATATGTATACATATGTTCTTACTTAAACTTATAACCTGCTATATCTCGAAAAATGTTTCTTACTCTTTTTAGTTTATTTATGATAACCCTAAAATTACATTCTAATTAAATGCAGCAGTATTAATATACACATGCATGAACCCGCATATGTACCTAAATTCATACGTAACTTCAGTGCAAAGAACAAAGCGAAATCTTTGAAGTGTAAGGGTAGTAGAGAGAAAAGCATTCTCTCTCTTAAATCTGCACGAAAAGAGAGACAGTTGCAACAGCATCTATTATGGTTAAGTCTTCACTGAACAGAAGAGTACGTCGACGCACGCAGGTCGATAGAAATGTACATGCATTTGTATACATGAACATACATAAAAATATATGTGTAGAATGTTTTATTTTACTGTTCCAATCGCAGTTATTTGCACATTCTTATTTTCACACGAATTTTTAATGGTTTTGAATAAATGCACAATACATACTCTGCTTGTATAAAAATAATCAAAAGTATTTTTTGAATGCTTTGTATTATAAAGATCATCAGTGTGAACATTTAAAACAAAAAAAAACTTTCACACAGAAATAAATTTGTTTGTATTGAATGTTTATTCTTTTGTACGTACTAGCTTCACTAGAATCTTTTTTTTTGCGTTTTTAGATGTGTTTCTTTAACTACATGCGTATAAATATACCTAAATAAGCATGGGTGTTTAAATTGTATGTACATATATACAGTTGCATGATAGTTGATTTGGTTCTTATTCTATTTCGCTTGCTGTTGCTACTGCCTACCTTAGTTGGTATTAAGGGGCTCTTATTATTGATTTTTACACTTCTCTTTTATTTTGCTTGTTCATGCTGCTTTAAATGGCACTCGACAAATAAACGAAAAAAAATCACACACACCTAAGCCACAAGCAGTAAAACTCTGCTATATTTGCTGCGAAGTGGAACCAACTTATTCACAATGCTATATACTATTAAAGTTGCGTTTTTCAAAAATTAAACGTCTGATATCCAACAAAAACGAACACCAGCTTTAATTTTTTTTCTGTGTTTTAGGCTTAATGCTGATATATAACACATTTAAGGAAGACTAAAACGTATCAGATTATTTGTATCGATAATTTTGTTTTTATAATCATAATGTTGTTTTTCAAGCTTATATCGATACTTATATATTCATCGCCGTTCCAAATACAAGATTGCGCAGTTGAGATTGAACATGACGCCATTGCACGCAGCCACAGACCTGTAAGTATATGGACTGGTAATGAAACGCGGCAATGTAAAGAGGCTGTAAAAGCTTAACAAACAGTTCGTCTATGTAAAGAGTAGTGATCATTTCTCCTTGACAACGTTAAATATAGAAGCCAAAAACATGCAATATTTTTCTTGTCTGTTGATTAATTGAAAACCACAATGAACGGTAGGTAGACAAAAATTAAATATACAGTTACTTATTGTATCATGTTCCTTCTAGCATAAGCCGAAAAATTGCATACAAGTTGATCTGTTTAGTCTTCAGGTCTTGTATCTACTTGATAAACCTTCCATAGTACGCAGCTATGACAGCAACTTTGAAAAAGCCTTTTTACATGTCAGGGTATGTCCTCAGTGAGAATTATTTTACAAAAGAAATATATACTTTGCTCTTTTATCTTGCTCTCTTTTGGGGGGAAGCGTAAAGAACTTTATTCAAGCAATAATCATTCTAACATTTTTTTTTTAATATTTTCGCGTCGCATTTTAAATTGAATGCTTGTAGCTATAATTGGAAAGATTAATAATTTATACTAAATAATAACAATTAATCATAATAACAATATTTTTTAAACCTATTTTAATTACTAAATGTGTTGTCTTTTATTTAATTCATTTACCTTAATTTGGTATTAATTCTAGTAGCCTGTAAGTTTTATTTTATTGGCTGAGGCGTTTGTAGTGCTCTTTTATTTATGTTTATTAGTTAACTTATATTTTAACTATTTTATTGTTTCATTGTTTAATTTTTATCTATTTTTTATTTGTGTTAGGTGGCAGGTGAGTATTGATTTTCGTAATGCATGTTTCTGTTTGTGTGCTTTATTTATTTACTTTTGTGTAGCATACTTTTAGGCATGTTGTAGTAAGTGAATCGCAAACAGCTGTGAATTGCGCATGATTGCAGAGCCGCATTGTAGAAAGCTTGAGAGCTTGAACAGCAGTTCTACAAAGCTGCTGGCAAGTTGTGTTTGTGTTTATGAGGTATTTCAGGTTTATTTTCAGTTTAATTTATTACCTTACAATTTTCGGCAACTTATAAAACTTAAAATTACAACAATAATGTTTTTGAATTTTGGCGGCTAGCAATTTAACATTGCAGCCCTATTGTCGGAACTCATTTTACCAGCTTTACATATTTTTAGCTTTTGTCTGACTATCTGGCAACCCGCGGAACATGTAAACAGACATGTGATCGCAGGCGAGTTTTTAAATTTATAAAATACTTAATAATTATTCCAATTTTGATTTTCAGGTGACGGGACTGGCTGGATTATCGAGGAACGTGGACGCTACCAATACCGCAATCTGAAGTTGACTGGGATACACGCGCAATTTGCACCATTTGGATATGAATGCAGGGTGAGTACATACATACATACAAACATAATATTTTTTGGGTGCATAAATACTAATGTTTTTTTTTTATTGCTTTACCTTCTCCGCTGCTGCTGTTGGTTTTCTGGACGACGAGGGAGTTGACCAATGTTCATCGCGCGACTGGATTTTCTGCAGCGTTGGAGTAATTTGTTGTGTGAGCTGTTGAATGTACCTTGCCCTTTGTAGTCTCTGGGGTACATATGGTTGCAACAGCAGTTTTTTAAAGTATTCTTTATTCGGATAAAGTATTTGAAATGTGTGTAGACGACAGAGCTCTATGTTCCACTTCAACACGACCGGCAACATTAACATTTCGCATACCGGACAACCTACATTTTACATTTTTACTTATTTAATTACTCTTAAACGAGCAACATTTTATAAGCATTAATCAACCTATTCTTAAGACATAACAAAATAAAAATTATAACATAATACTGGGACAGCATGAATTTACATTAAATAAAAGTTATTACATAAATTTTTAAACAAATTGAATTACAATTATAACATTTAAATTTTTAATTTGGCGTTGCCACTCTTTATCGGCAACTTCTTGCAGCCAACTTAACTAGTTGAGCAGCTGCTTTGTGTTTTGCGCGTGCATTCTGCACGCACAAAGAACACAATTTTAGACATAAAATACATGTAATACAGGTGGAAAAAATCGTGGAGACATCTTGCAGGGCATAGAGACACGTTGCCGTTGTCTGTTGTCGTCAAGTTGTTTCCAGATTTGTGATGATTTGCCAGTGCATGTCTATTGCATTTAATAATATAATTACAATTTTTTTTTACCCTTTCTTTTTCAAGTTTTTTGGCGACGATGGAGATGGTGTGGGCTCATGCTTCAGGTAAGTGTATAAATTTGTAAAATGCAGCCTGCCACGCTGCTATGCATATTGCGTTTGATAACAATATAATTACAATATTTTGTACCCTTTCTTTTCAGGTTTTTTTGGCGACGATTTAATTAATTTTTCCAATGTTTCCAACATGTCCAATTTAGCCTCAAATGAGGCAAGTGGGTGAAGTTTGTGCTGCTCTTGGGCTGGTGTTGGTGAGTTTGCTGTTGGCGGTTTGGCTGCAAGTGCATTCGCTAAAGTCGCTGAATTGTTACTAGTTAGTTGCTGCTGCTGCAATTCAGACTGCTTTTGTTGTTGTTGATGCAGTTTGAATTTTAGCTTTTTCTGCTGCTCAACAGGATGTTTACCAGCCACTGGATAAATAGTGTTGATATTTGAACTTTGAACTATTGAACTTGTCAATATATTTATTGGCTGGCTGTGGAGTAAACTGCTGCTGCTCTTGTCGCTGCTGCGGCTGTTGCTCCTTTTGTCCAGGTGACGATCGTCTTTGCCTCTGCTTGTTGATCCAATTGGTAGCATACTGTTGTCGCTGGTGCTGTTGTCCGTCGCCGTTGCGCGCATTCCAGTTTTTATCCTTCATGGGGTTTCCGGCGCCGGCAACAACCCTCTCCCCCCCTCTCTTGGTCTTCATGCATGTGTATGTATTCAAATGATCCCGCAATAATAGAGAAGGCGAGCCCTCTATCAAGTGTAAGTACAGGCAAAGCATTAAGCACAGGACGGCTGCCGCCATAGTTGTTAAAGAGTCTATGTCTATGAGTGCTGCATTTGTGGGTGTATGTATTGGTGCGTATGCAGTCTTGAGCTGAATGAGATTTTTGAATGGCTGTATGGTTGTGATGTGGTATGATACAGACTATCACTTCACTCGTCTTTAAATCGTTCAACGGACATCACGCGTTTCGCGCAACACCAATAAATTTCGCGACAAAAGAATAAGTTGTGTTTTTTTCTTGCAGCAGCGGATAGTGAAAAATATATAAGATATATGCGTCATAACCGAACAAATTCGTCCGATCAATTAACGTAAAACAAGGGTGCACCTTTTTTCCAACCATTTTTTTTAGTGCAAAAAATAGCTTCGATTAAAAAGAAATTAAAATTGGAATTCTAATTAAAAATTCGTCCGATCAACTCAAAACAATAGTGTACTTTTTTCCAACCAAAATTGGAATAGTTGGAATTTATGCCGTCGTCTCCTCCTCAGTGATTTTTGCTCGTTGACGCTGCTTGCAGGAATTGTAGAATTTATTGCAGCTAGTTGAGGTGGTGGTTGTTGTACATCCTGTTGTTCCTCTTGTCCAACGTAGTCACTTGGTGTGTTTTTAATTATATTTTTGTTGAGCGTAGTGGCGTTTTGCACTGCTTGTCGTTTTATATTTTGTTCTTGTTGTTGTTCCTGTTGTTGTTGTTGTCCAACGTAGTCATTAATTGTTTTATTAGGAATTTTTATTTGGTCGTTTATTGTATTTATGTTGTTGTTGCCTTTTTTAGTTTTATTTTTATTGTTAAGTGGAGTTGCATTTAACACTGCTTGTCTTTTTTTAATTGAGTTGTGAGCGTAAACGTATGATTGCTCATCGAATTGAGTATGAGTGAGAGAGTCACTCGTGGTTGCTGAGTTGTTTTGGGGTTTGCCGTGATATTCGCCATTTGAGTGGGTTTTTTGGCGGTTTGTGTCTTAGCTATTTCTGCTGCTGTAATTAAGTGTTTTTGTCTACCGCTATTGTGGGTCACTGAACCCTTAATTACAGGTTTGTGGTTGTCGCAAGTCGGGTATGTGAGTTTGTTGTTGCATTGCGCCATATTTTTTTCCAATTGTACATATTTTTCCCCAACTTGCTCAACTAACAACCGATGCAATTTGTCCAATTTGGACTCCTTGTAATTTTCAAGGGTATCCATTGGCAGCACTTGGTGTTCACAGCCGTTTTGTTTAATCGCTTTGGTTGGTTTAAGTTTGTCCATTTTCACTTTGGTTTTGGTTTCATTCAAACAGGCACTTGTGAATTTTTCTTTACTTTTTAGTTTCACACACGCACTGGTGTTTATTGGCATTTATTTAAATATTTTTATTTATTCATAAATTATTGTCTTTGTTCAATTAATAAGTCTCTCTTTTTTTTCCAACTGCTTGATTAAATGCGAGTAAAGCTCGAGCGTGTGCGCAAACACGTCCGCACACCTCAAGACGACCGGCAACTGTTTGACATTGCGCATGCCGACCTGTTTTACATGTTATATGTTTATAATTATTTTATTACTCTTAAAATGAGCAACTTATTATAAGCATAACTGGACCTAACATAAAAATATTGACAAATTAAAATTTTAACAAAATACTAAACAGTATGAATTAGCGTTATTTGACATAGATTTAAAACAATTAGAATTACATTTAGTTTTTAAATTTTAAACCTACGTTAATGGCGTTGCCACTTTTTCTATTTTCTGGGCAACTTTTTGCAGCCAACTTGACATTGTGCAGCTGATATTGTGTTTTTTATGTGTGCATTATGCACACACAAAAAACACAATTGTTGACATAAAAATACATTTACTTAATTATAAACATTAATTTTATCTTTTTCTTTTAAAATTTTTTTTAATAATTAAATTTTATTCTTGTTTGAGTGTTTTTTACATTTAGTCGTAGCTTATTTTGAACTTATTTTAAGAACTGTATTTTTACTATTAATCTATACATATTTGTTTGTACAATAAAAACTTGGCCTAACATTACTTAATATTAGCAATTTTCTTTTAGGTTGGTTTGAATCGTACTCTAAATAAAGTTATTTTTTCTTAGGAAAATAAAACTTAAAATAATTTAACAATTGACAATTTTAAAATAATCTTTTTAGCATAATGGCGCATCCAGGAGTCCGTGGGTGTCCGAGCACGTCTACGGTGGGTGTGATAATATGACTCGATTTGAGGCAGCTTGGGCGCATGAAGCAAGGCAGCGTGCCCGAGTGATGCCGACCGTCATTTTGCCGGCAAGCCAAGTGCAGGTATAGCACCAGCGCTTGCCATGGAATTTAAGTCAGGAGGGCGGCGTCTTTGGAGCCACCAGTGATTGACAGCAGTGGAGGACAAAACGTATGTGTGTATGCCAAGTGCTGATGGCGATGTACGCCTTCTGCGAGCTGAGGAGTGCATGTTGTGCATGCAGGCGTGTAATGAGCAGCTTTGTATCCGACTTGGCCGAACATCAGGACCCACTCACCCAGGATTAGGGATGTCAGCGTTGCCTGGAAAGCTGTGGAAGAGAGGTGCCAAGATTGTAAGCGGCATTGGCATACTTACAATTGTCAGCAGATGTGTTAGCAGAATTGTGTATTTTTTTTTTGTGTGTAAGCTGCCGTCGGCAGTATGAGTGGCAATTAAATGAAAATTAAAGGCATCGTCGCCGTGGGCATCGGTGATTGTCAAATGGACGCGACGAAAGATGTTCTATATTGGAGTCGTTGCGATTGATTGTGTCAGCAGTATCAATATTAAAATCGTCGTCATCGTTGCCGTCAAGAAGCTCATTTAGCTCCAGATGGATGCGTGACATGCCAGAGTTTATTGCAGAGTTGTCGGCGTCAGCATCATCATTTGTGTGTTCGTTTTCGTTTACGTTCGTGTGTTCATTTTGTATAATAGTGGGTGCTTGTGTAGATAGTATCAGTGTCGGCTCGGATTGGTGTTGCGTTGAGTCATCTAAATCTTGTGGCTGTGCGTGCTGTCCAACATATTCTTCTTCTATAGTTGCGATCATCTGTTGATCCCCCAGCTATATCAGCCAATCTTCGTCGGCTTAGCATTGGTCGTTGTGGTGAACTTTCATTGTTGTGGTTGTTGTTGTTGGATTGTAATTGTTGCCATTGTCTTAGGATTGACGGACAGTCAGGCACTATGATTAATTGGATGACTAGCGGCTGGTCGCGGACGAGCTCCAGTGCGCTATCTTGAGAGATTTGACCATCTCTGTAACGGCGCCTGAGCTCGTTGATAAACATTTCCCCAAACCTCTCAGGTGGAGATGGGTTCAAGAGCCTCCTCTGCTGCAGCTGTTGTTGGCGGCGTAGTGCGTTGGCTCGCTCAGCTTCCTCACGCCTCGTTACTTCTTCGTCAAAGTAGATTTGAAGCAGAGTGGGAAGTTGTTCCATAATAGAACTTCTGCTTGTATTTGTTGGACTGTTTAGTTGTGAGGGCGACTGTATTCGCTGTTGCAGTGGACGGACATATTGTGTAAGCTTTTGTATGTACCTTGCCCTTTGTAATCTCTGGGGTACATACGGTTGCAGCAGCAGCTTACGCGCCTCAGGATTTGGATGTGTTTCCAGTTGGCGCATGTGACGCTCACTTGAGGCCTGGTACACTTCCTCAATTGTTTTGAAGTTGAAGGTCGCTCGTTTGTTGTATACCTCGTCGCCTTTACTGCTTTCCGTATAATTTTGTTTTGCAGCCGTTGGACCAAGTAAATTTGCGTTTCTGACACCAATGCGCCCCAAACCGGCAATGCGTATAGCCATAAGGGCATGACTAGCTGTTTTATAACAGTTGCCTTACATTTTTTAAGCAGTCGGCTCTGAGGTCTAAGCAGCCATTCAAGTTTTTTTGCTCGTTGCCGAATTCTAATGCGTAATCGAGTGACGTGTGCCTGCAGTGTCAGCTTGCGATCAAGTATTACCCCTAGATATGTGTGTGAGGCCTTGCTTTGTGCAGGTTGTCCGTTTATAATGGGCGCAAGTAGTCTTTCCTGGCTGTTTAGATTTGTCAGCGTGTGCATCACGTATGCGGTTTTAGTTGCGTTGACTTTGATTGCCCATCTTTCAGCCCAAACATTGAAGTATTGCATATATTCTTGATTTCCTCGTACAGCCGCATTCGGTGAGTTGGCAGCGCTCATGACTACCGTATCGTCAGCATACGTACAGCATACGTGGCATGCGACTACGGCTCCATTCTCCGTATCTTTGTGTTAGTATTTGCATGGGCATGTCCGACGTGTAAATAGTGTATAGAACGGGTCCAAGAACGCTGCCCTGTGGTACACCAGCAAGAATTTTTCCCACTCGCGATTTGACTCCACCATCGCTGTTCACAACAAATGTCCGTTCCTTGAGGTAATTTTCCAGTATGCTATACAAACTGTTTGGAAGAAGTTTAGTTAATTTGCTTAGCAAACCTTCATGCCAAACACGATCAAACGCCTGTGAGATGTCGATATATACGGCTGAACAGAACTGTCGCTCCTCATATGCTCGTAGTATAAATTGGGTAACACGTGCGAGCTGCTGTTCAGTACCGTGTTCACGACGAAAACCGAATTGATGTGTAGGCATTGCGTTCACAAATTCTGGCACATCACATAGTCGCGGGAACAGTAGTTTTCCAAAGAGCTTTGCCAGTCCTGACAGCAAGCTTTTTGTCTTTGCGTATCAAAGATTATACGCGTAATGAGCCAACGCACTGCTAATAAACTCAGCCTAGGCCTGCACCAGCAGGTTAGGCAGTTTCTTTACAGTGCGAGAGCAATTTTATTTATTTGATATCTGTTAAGTATCTTTTATAAATTAGTTGGCGCCGCATTACGCAGAATGCTATGGCTTATATTTAAGGAATTATACTATTTGAATATAATTGTAGTAATTGTCTTAAAATTAAGCTGTGTGTTCTTAGAGTTAGTTGATTTTATTTTAATATTTGTTATTCTTTATTTTCACTTAGTTTTCTCATTTAATTTCATTCAATTTGTATTAATTTTATTGATTGAGGCAGTGGTGTTGCTCATTTTATTTTTAGCTTAGTAACTAACTTATATATATATGTTGATTCTTTAATTGCTGATAGTGTTATAATTGTATAGAGTAATTGTGTCTTAGAATAAATTGTAGTAGGTAATTTTTGTCTTATAATTAAATTTTGTATTCTTATGTCTAGTTTTTGTTTTGTTGTTTTTGTTGTTGTTTTTTATTTCATTATTTGCTATTTTTCGTTTTAGCTTTGTTTTCTTATATTTTAACTTCATACATTTATTGTTCTTTTAATTAAATTTTGTATTCTTATTGCTAGTTGTTTTTATTTTGTCGTTGCTATGTTTTATTTTAGTTTTGTTTACATATATTTTAATTTCATACATTTATCATTATTTCTTTAAAATTTTTTCTTATTCCTATAACTAGTTATTTGTTATTTTTTTTTTTTTTTTTATTTGTTATTACTGTAGTTTTAGCTATTAATTTTATTCGTTTTCTTTATGTTTGCTTATTTGTTCAATTTGTTAAAAGTGTTTATATTAGTATTGTCCAACAGTGTAGATCAGTGTTAACTGAGGAGCTGCGCTCAGTAATTCTATTGCTAATGCAGGATAGCGGCCTGGTTTTAAAAAGTTGCTGCTATTCTGTTGTTTACATTTGCAACTTGGACATTATTTTTAGGAATATAAATGACTTTCTAATAATTATTTACTTATTTATTTATTTGCAGGTATGTTTAACTGGAGGTGCTTACAGGCGTGCAGGATGGGCCAGACTGCAGGTGAGTATTTTGTTTATATTATAATTTTATGTTTAGTTTATTTTATGTTTAGTTTATTTATTCTTTGGGTTTTTTCTTTTCTTTTTGTAGCAGGAAGTGGAGTTGCAGGCAGTTTTCCTAAGGCATGCCGGTTTGGTGGTTGACCCAAGTTAAGTGCATTTGAGTTTGTTTTTATTTATTTATATACATGCGTATTAATTTTTTGCATTTTATTTTACAGGAGCTAGCAGCCATTTTTGTGTGATGAGACGTTTTAGTGATTATGCTGAGTTACGTATTATTTTAGTTGTTAGTTTGTTTGTTTATATGTTTATATATTTATATACATGTTTGTAGTGATTTATTTTGTTCTTTTCATTTCAGGTAAGTTTCCAGAGGTTCACAGGAGAGCAAGCACATATGGGTACAGCGAACTATGGGTGAGTATATTGTTAATATTAATTGTATGAATGTGATTTAATTTCCATAATTTTTCTTTGCAGGTAGTGCTAGTTGGGATCATGTTGGCAATGTCAGGGTTATGCAGTTTTGCAGCAGTGTTAAGTAGAACGATAGCTCGATATGTAAGTAGTTATATATATGTTTAAGTTAATCGTTTTGTTTGTTATTTTACAGGTATGTGTTAAGTAAGTGCGAGGAGCCGTATTTATGTGGACAGGACTGTCGGTGAGTATTATGTTATTTTGTTTTGTTGCAATTTAATTTAATTGTTAAAAATTTGTTTCACAGTTTTATGCTGGAGCTGGAAGTAGCTTGTATGAGGATGTGTATTGCTGGTGGATGTGCAGCTTTAAGTATTATTAAGATAAGTATTAAGTTTATTTGTGGCATTTGTTTGTATTTATATACGTTTAAATGTGCGTGCATTGATATGTTATGTTTGTTTATTTTATATGTTATATATATGTTTAAGTTAATCGTTTTGTTTGTTATTTTTCAGGTATGTGTTTCAGTGGAGGTGCGAGCAGGCGTATTTAAGTGGACGACTATTGGTGAGTATTATGTTATTTTGTTTAGTTGTAGCTTGATTTAATTTGTTCAAAATTTATTTCTCAGTTTTGCTGGAGCTGGACGCCGCTTATCTGAGGCTATATTGCTGATGGATGTGCAGTTTTAGTTATTAAGTTTAATATTAAGTTTGTTTGTGGTTTGTGTTTATGTTAATATACATTTGTGCGTGCATGCGTTGATTTATTATGTTTGTTAATTATTTATATGTATGTATGTTGTTAAGATTATTTGCTGGATGGCGGTTATTAAATTTTTTAAGAGTTTTGTTGAGTTGTTATTTATTTACATATTATAGGGCTAGCTCAGTCGCGTTCGATTGTAGCATCTATTGACGCTGGCTGCAGACGATTGTTGGGAGGTAGGTCATTAGCTGGGTTGATTATTGCCGAGGCAGGGTTAATAGGGATTTCATTTCCCGTGCTTTCAGGTGGTCTCAAGTTAATTGGACCAACCAGTGGACTAGCGACAGAGGCTGACAACAGTGCAGCAATTAGAGGTTGAATTTCCTCGCGGTGCCAATGAGACGATGGCATGTTAATTGCAGGCAGTGAGTTAGTTGGAGCCAGCCGCTAAGTGTGCATGGCTTAAGGTTGCGTTGATCAGCTGGGGAGTGAGTAGATTCTCATCATTTGGCACGGTTGCGTTAACTGTTTCATTTTGTACAAGTGTAGCTGATCGGTTTGATGCTTTTTCTCGATCTCGTTGGTCAAGGATCTAAAGGAGCTCGAGCCTGAGTCGTTGCTGTCTTTGGCGAGTTCTTGGACTAATTATAGCCCGAATACCCCTTACCAGTTCCGAGATTCGATGATCGCATTTCGTCGTGCAAGCTCAGATTGCTCCCTTTGACGTCTGTACTCAATTATTCGAGCTATGCGTTGTTGCTCATCCCTGATGTGGAATTCGCGTCGCCTTTCTCTCTCTATACGCTCAAGCCGTCGCGACTCCCTCAGTTGAACCCATTGAGGTGGTTGGGATTCAGGTGATGAGAGACGCATGTGAGGCGGGACGCATCTGTCTATCATTTCCAGGTACCGTGGGCGTGCGAGCCGGTATGGAATGTACGGGTTAAGAGCGATTTTCCTGGCTTCTGAGTTGCTGTGAGTTATCAGTTTTTTCATGTATTGGGTGCTAGCATCGTTGCAGTTTTATTCAGTCGACTGGTTTTATTTTTAGGTTTGAATGGAGTGTGGAATTTCTGACATACCACGGGGCGCCGGTAATCAGCCTGAGTATCTTGTTCTGAACCACTTGGAGTCTGTCAATCTGGGTTTTACTGGTTAATGGATCCCAAACTGGAATAGTGTACTTCCAGATCGGGGCGATCAGCTGTTTATAGATGATTGTTCTGGTTTTGAGTGGCAGTTTCGAGTTGCTGTTTAGGAGCCAGTGCAACTTTTTAGTTCGTGAGCTTGGATACAGTTGCTGTGATGTGTTGGTGAATGTTGAGCTTGGAATCAAGCCGCACGCCTAAGTAAGTATGGGCGGCTTTGGATGTAATCGCATTACCTGCAAGGTTGGGCGAGATGTTTGAAATATTGGTTCTCAGAGTATGAAGTACGTGAGCAGTTTTATTTATGTTTACTTTGATGCACCATTTTGTAGCCCATTTGTGGAATTTCTTGAGGTAATCGTTAATGTCAGAAATTGCACTAGCTTGCCGATTATTTCCGGATATGATAACCGTATCATCAGCAAATGTCGCTAGAAGCATTCCGCTTTGGGTCCTTCTATGCATATAGTGAACTACTGGTTGCTACGGCTGTTTGGGTTTTTTGCGGGTAAAAAAACGTTAACGGCCAATAGCTGTTAGCAGACACAGATTTATTTAATGATTCGTTACATTTATAATTCACAATTGGTATACATTATGTTTACAATTAAATGACTAGCTTAGTGTAAATCAAGTATATAAATATTAAATTAAATATTTTAGTGTTAGCATTTTGGTTGTGAATTAGTAACTAATACAGTGTGCGGCGTCAGCAATATTAAATGCCATTAAGCCTGCAGTTATGACGGGAGTTTGTTTCTTATTGAGAGAGATTAATTGTTGTTAGTGGGGTGTATGTACTAAATCAGTGCCTCAAATGCTAAAGAGCTTCTGAAGTGTACGTTGCGGCTATAGCAAATGCGCCCGCTCTCTCTCTATATAAATACAGGCACATTGCTATCTTTCTCTTTTGGAGAAAGGTTTGATACGTAAGGATACTGCAAGTGCAACCTTAGTGTATGACTTTAGCCTTAGTACTTGTAGTATGAGTACAAGTAGGTATGAGTGTGTTTAGGTGTTTATAAGCACCGCATTGGTTAGTGAAAGTATCTTATTAGATAGTTAGAAAAGAGAAAAAAAAGAAGTCTTTCTTATTTCTTAGTTTCTTAGGGTCTATGACAATTTGTGGTCGTCTTAAATGGTAACATGAATTGGTTTGCTCTTTGGTAAGTTGCAAACATTTTACCAGATGGCCGAAATACAACATGTGTTGTTTGTTGAGAGTAGGCGAAGAGATGGATATCTGGATGGAGTTAGGATGGTTATGCTAGTATACTACAGTGATAATATGGAGTACACAAAATATTTAGGCAGGCAGTTTACGATAGAGAGTATAAAATTTACAAGTACAGGACTAAGGTATTTGACTATATACCACTAAAGAATAAGTACTTTGAAGAAGAAGAAAAATTTAATGGCTTACAGAGCAAAGTTGTAAAGTATTGCATATTTCTAGAAAGTTCTGGTTTACTTGCAAGCTTATAATTCCTAATTAGTTCTAGCAGTTTCTACTTGAGGTTAGACAAACTTATAATTCCCAAATAGTTCTAGCAGTTTTGACTTGAGTTTAGACTTGCTTAGTTAACATTTTACAGTAAAGCTAGGACTGCTTCGTCGCGTAGTCAAGCCTAAAAACCGTTTTTCGTGACTTCAGTGACAGTAAAGAGTAAGAGAAAAGTGTTGTGTTAGAGTGCTGTGAGAGAGGTAATAGACCGCGTGGTTCATTACATTTTTTTTTCTTTTTCATTCATTAATTTTTTTTTTTTTTTTTCATTCATTAATTTTTTTTTTTTTTTTCGCGACTAAAAATTATTCGATTATTCAAATTGTGTGGTTTTTTAACTTCTCACATCCGAGCTGATGCGAAGAATGATTTCACAAAATATTTTACAAACCCAGTATCGAATTTTTCAGGTTCGCCTACTTGGATGTGTAAATTTTGTGAAAAGTTTTATTAAAGTTTAAAGTAATATTGTTTAACATTGTTTTTGAATGTGTTGGTTGTTGCATTGTGTGCTATGCGTCAGAGTGGTGAGTATTAACGTGTTGGTGGTCCTGATTTTATAGGGGAGAGCAAAGGGATTTCTGGTGGGAGTGGAGCACGTGGGCAGTTTTGGACACATTCACTTTGATGCACCATTTGCTCGACCATCTAGTGAATGTTTTAAGGTATGCATTCATCCTTTCAATGACTGCCTTTTGGGAACTGGCTGAAGACATGATGACTGTGTCGTCAGCGTACGTAGCCAGCAACATCCTTCTGGAGTGAAAGTCGTCTAAGAGTGGTGGCAGTGGTACGTCAGCTGTGTATATGTTGTAGAGAACTGGTCCCAGTACACTTCCTTGAGGGACTCCAGCTGATACCAGTTTGGTTTGGGATCGTACACCCCCGTGGCATTCTACTTGGAATGACCACTGGGTGAGGTAGCTTTCCAGTACACGACAGAGTGAGTTTGGCAGAATTTTTTTAACTTGTAATGCAGTCCTTCGTGCCACACTCTGTCAAAAGCTTCCTGTATGTCGAGGTAGACTGCGGAGCAATAATTCCCGTTTTCAAATTCTTTGAGTACAAATTAGCTGACTCGTCCTAGCTGTTGTTCAGCAGCATGTTCCCTTCGGAATCCAAATTGGTGGGTGGGAATTTTTTCAGCGAATGATGGGATGTCGAAGAGTCTGATTGAATAATTTCGTAATTTACTCCAGTGCTGTGAGTGGGAGTACTTTAATGATCCTGTTGTCTATGTTGTCTGCACCTGGTGATTTGTTGGTCTTTAGTTTACTGATTTCCAGTTGGATCTCAGCAACTGTGATGGGCGACCGTTGTGGTTCGGGGTTCAAAAAGGGGGTTTGTAGATCGTGTGCAATTTGTGCTCTATCACTGTCATTTGTGGTGAGTAGAGGTGAGAATCTATCTTCGAGGTGAAGTCCAAACGTTTCAGCTTTTCCCTCAGTCGTCTTGCACAAGGTGTCGTTGTTGTTTTTATCTTTTTCGTTACCCGCCATAGGAGCTGCATGTTGTATCTATTGTCGGGGTCTAGTTTTTCCAACATCTTATATGTTTTCCGTTTTGTCACTTTTTTAATTTCTTTAGAGATGCGGTTGGTCAGGTGGTTGACTATGACTTTTACTATTGGGTGGCGATGGCTTGTGAGGTGTTTTTTGAGGAGGCGTTTGGCTTCGATCATCCTAAGCACTGTGCGGCTTGCGGTGGAGTTTATGCCCGTAAGTGGTTGTTGATTTGTGTGTTGTCTGTTTGTGACTGAGGCAGCTGCTTTGATGATGTTGTTTTCCAGCAAGTGAACACAGTTGTCAATGTCGGCTCCAGATCTTATTTCAATTTCAGTGTGAATGTTGTCATCAAGAAACTTTTGAAACTTCTTGATGTTTGCGTTGGCTGGGAGAAGGCGAGTTTTATTGAGTATTGCTGGTTCAGCATCTAGGAGGGTTATTACTAATGGTAGGTGGTCGAAGGACAGATTGTGGTTAGACTCAATGAGGAGACGTGAGTGCCTCAGTCCGTTGTATACGGCAAAGTCTATGGCAGATGGGGATTGGCGGGCGTTGTAGGGGAAGTGAGTTGGAAATCCTGTGGCCAGTATGTTGAAGTCATACGTTTGGATGCATTGTAGGAGGCTGGAGCCTCTTCTACATGAGCGGGCGTTGCCCCACCAGTTGCTTTTTGGATTCCAGTCGCCTGCGGCTATAAATTTTCTCCCAAGATTATTAAATAGATCTGTAAATTCATCTGTAGTCCAGGGTATGAGGGGTGGCAGATAGGTGGACGCGACGTTGATTGAGCTGCCGTCTCTTAGGGCTACAGCTAGAGTCGCACACTGGAGATTGGGGAGAGTGGTTGGAGGAAGTGCGAGGTGACGTAGTTAGTGTTTTATGAATACTGCTGCACCTCCACGTCTTCGGTTTGATGGGTGATTTGCTACGTATGCGATGTAGCCGTTGATTGTGAGGTTATCCGAGTCAAGTAAATGCGTTTCTGATACGAGGAGTATATCGATGTTGTGTGTATTGATGAAGATTTTAACTTCTATTTTATTTGTTAACCCATCGGCGTTCCAGGAAGCAATTTTTAAAAGAGGATTGCTTGCTGAAACAGCTGCCGAGTTAGTATTAGAGCAAGACGAATTATTCATTCCTGTTGCCATTGGCTTCAACAATTCTGGAGAGGCGAATCATTATGCTGATGAGCTTATCCATTTTGCTTTCTAGATTAGCGATTGAAGAGGTTTCATTGTTTGAGGAGTTCCGGGTGCGATCTTCTATGAGGATGTCAGTTAATTTGTCCAGCTTCTCGCATATTAGGCTGCTGTTGTTGTCTTGTTGTGTTGTGTTGTTGTGTTGGTGCTACTCTGCGGGAGCTGCGACTGCGGCTTCGTGGTGTAGGCTGTCGGTACGACGTCATCGGTGTAGGGTCCAGTAGACTCATTTGCTGGTTAGTTTGTCGAGCCCTAGGTTGCCGTTGTTGTGGCTGTTGTATTGATGGATAGGGTTGATGTTTGGGTGGTCACAGTGGCATAGCTGGGAGCTGCAGCGTGGTAAGAGTGCTGGATGACCTGTTGTTGCTGTTGTTGTGGTGCCGGACGCTGAGGGGATGGGGGCCTTTGTTGCTGTTGTGGTGGTAGGTATTGTGGTCTATTGTCAATACGGACTGTCGGAAGCCTTTGGGTTTGTTTAGTGGCAGTAGTTGGGATCTGGGGGATACCAAGCTCACCCAGGATGTTATTGGCTCTATTATTTTTTTCATCTGTTCGTATCGAGGTCGATACGACAACTGAGTTCTCGCACTCTTCAGTTTTTTTTTTTTTACAAGTTCTTAGCGAGTGCGTCCGCACACTTGCCCGCCAGCTTTTACACTTGGCGGTTATTTATTACAATTTATCTAATTACCTATAACATTTTGGCAACATACATATAAATTTAAATTACAACAAAAGTATTTTTTTAAATATGGCGCTTAACATAGAACCAGTTTTTTTAACACTACTTATATTCTAATCAGTCTGGTAGCGCTGTTTGCTATTGGCATGGGATGGCAGGTCTGTGTTTGTACGTACATACATACATACATATAACAAGCACAAGGCATGTATAAATAAATAAATGTATTTTAACAAAATTAAACAATTATTTAAACAAATATTAATTATTTAAATTATTTAAATCTATTTACAGGCATTGGGTGTTTGGACTGGGTAGCCGGATTTGCATACAAATTGTGTTTGCATTTGTCGCCGCTCACATGTGCGTACATATTTGACAAAATTTAAAAATTATTGAAATAAATATTAATTAATTATTTTATTCTATTTGCAGGTACTGGATGATTTGGACTGGATCGCCGATGGAGCCGCATAGTGCTTTGGCCGGATTCGCGCGCAAGTGGCGTTTCAACTTGATGCCGCTCGCATGCACAGCGCCGCATGTGGCGCAAAATGGAGCGGCCGAAGATTGGGCTGGACATCGTCGTGGGAGTCTGGAGCTGGTCAACGATGTTCGGGGACGGATGTAAAGGCTTCCAGCTTCCTGGCGAAACAATTTTTGTTGGATTTGGATGCGTGAGCGTGGCAAGCCCACCCCAATTTGCATATCTGTCGTGTGTGCAGTGCCGTTGACGCTGAACAGGGACGTCATCCCTGTGCTCCCCCGAAGCCGCAGTGAAAATTTGGACCGTCTCAGGTAAGTTTTTCGGTGTTTAAAAAAACTCTGTGAATTTATAAATTTTTGGCAGATTAATTTTTTTAAATTCACTAGGTATGTGACAATGGGCCACCACATCAACAAAGGATTTGCAATGGGTGGTTTGCGGCATCCCAGCGATGAATATTTCACCACGCAAGTGTGCACAACGGCAGCAGCAGTGGATTTTATATTTTGATGTCCGTTTGCAATATTTGTATTGCCGTCGTCAAAGTCATCATTGTCGTCGTCATCAATAACGCGCTCAAGGCGCTGTCGGACTGACTCCGGTCCACGGCTGAGCATCTCTTCTTGGATCAGTGAAGCCGTGGATTTTTTTTCGAGCGTTGCTGCTGTCTGCTGTTGTGCTTCATTTAGCTGCGTCGTGGGAGTCATCGTGCTTGTGTTTGTCGGCTGTTGGAGTTGCTGCTCAATATCGCCTTCGTAGTCAGGTAAAATTAAACGTTGAATTGTCAATGGCTGGCCATAGATGAGCGCCACTATCATCTCTCTAGTCTCCTTGCCTTATAGCTTTCCCTCAGCCAATTTATACTTCCTTCACCGAATCTTTCGGGGTGAGGATTTTTAATATTTTTGTCGCGGGTCCGTTGTAATCTCTCGGCATACAATTTATCTAATTTTACTCCTGCGGCACTTGCCCGTCAGCCAAGGACTGATCGGTAATTTATTTTTGTTTCTATTATTTAAATAAATTATAATTTTTTATAAATTTTTTGTGTGCACAAAAATTAATGTTTATTTGTTTCTTTTTTAGCTTCTCCGCTGCTGCTGATGTTTTTACTGGACGACGAGGGAGTTGGATGTTTTTCATCGCGCGTCTGGATGTTGTGCAGCGTTGGAGTAATTTGCGTATGCATGCATGCGTACTAAGGTGAGTACATACATACATACATACAGACAAGAGATTTTGTGTGTGTGCAAAAAAAATTAATGTTTCTTTTATTTCTTTCGCTTCTCTGCTGCTGCTGGTGGTTTACTGGACGACGAAGGAGTTGGCTGGTGTTCATCGCGCGTCTGGATTTTTGTGCAGCGTTGGAGTATATTGCGTATGCATGCATGCATGCGTACTCAGGTAAGTACATACATACATACATACATACATGTCCACAGAAACAAAATACTAATTTTTATTTTGTGTTTTTTTTTTTCTGCGTTGGATGTGGCTGCTGCTCATCGATTGGAATGCAATTCCCGCGCCGCACATCCGGAGCCGGAACTGTTCATCCTGATGGCGCGCAAATTGCCGCTGTGCGCGTACACAGTTCTGTGCGTACGGCAGCTGCGGATTGCGCCGGGGATCGCCGAGGGACTCAGGAGCTGGACCAAATCCATCGGAGACTGTTGTGGAGGTGGCCACCATGTGGCCCAGCAACATTTTTCTGGAATCGGCCGCCAGGCGTGGGCGTGGCAGACTCGCCCAAAATTGATGCGGGCGTATATTTGGCCGCATACACGACGGCTGCAGGCTGCTCCGATCGTCATCGGGGGACGTCGGAGCTGGTCCAAATCATCAGGGAACGGATGAGGATGGGTCCAGCGTGTGGCCCAGCTACCAAATTCTGGGTTCCTGTGCTCACTGTGGGCGTGGCCAGCCCACCCAAAATTGCGTATTCGCAGTGCCGACCGCACTGTAGGCAAACGCCTCGGGACGCAATCTGGGGGCCAGCCACCATGCTTCCGCCGCTGCTGAAGGATTGGAGGGGACGCAAATCCCTTCTTAGGAGTCGTGCGGAGTTGCAGGTGAGTTTTTATTCGCCTCAGCGAATTTTTTGGCATTTTTATTAAGGGATGACAGCATTGACCAGCAAAACAGCAAAGGATTAGCTGCGGCCGGATAGCGACATCCCGGCATGCGTCTTCCCATGGTGGCACTGGCATGGACAACGGCAGCGGCATCATTTGTATTGCTGGATGCAATTTTGCCGGTTTCATCTTCGTCATCGTCAAGCGCTTATTCAGGCCGTTCACGGACTTCTTGGAGGCCACGGCTTAGCAGCAACTCTTGCTGCTGGGCTTCTTCTGATGATCCCGCCTGCGTTTCAGCCAAACGCTGAGGCTCTTCAGTGCGCTTCGTGGGAGTCATGGTGGGATTTTCTGGTTGTGGCTGTTGCAGCTGTTGAGGCGGCGCAGGAACTGGATCCCCTTCATAATCAGGCAGGATTATTTTTTCTATGGACAGTGGCTGGTCATAGATGAGAGCCACCACTACCTCTCTGCTTGCTCGGCCGCTTAGGTAACGCTTACGCAAGCAATTTATCATTAGTTCGCCAAATCTTTCCGGGTGCGGATCTAAGATATTTTGCTTGCGTATTTTTTCTAAGCTTTTAGCATTTTTTCATTTATTTTCTTTTGTCTTTCCAGTTCCATTTCTTCATCTTCAAATCGGAGCAAGGTTGGAAGCTCAGGAATTGGCTGCGGATGTTGTTGCTGCCTTTGCGGCTGTATTGGACGGATGAAATGCTGGAGCTGTTTTGTGTAACGCAGCCGTTGGAGGCGATGCGGCTCGTACGGATCCAGGATAAGCTTGCGTGCTTCAGGATTGATGTGACAGGCTAGAGCATTAACGAAACGGCCGCTTGCCGTTTCGAACACCTCATCTACAGTGCTTATATTGTAAGTATTACGCAGAACATCGTTTCTGGTAAACCAAGACACATTCATTGCATTTCTAATAATTTTGTTTTGTAGGGTTTGGACACGCTCAAGCTGTGTATCGGACGTTAGTGCACCCCAGACAGGCAAGCCGTATTGTTTTTTTTTCTGTGCATATAGTGAACTACTGGTTGCTATGGCTGTTTGGGTTTTTTGTGTAAAAAAAACCGTTAACGGCCAATAGCTGTTAGCAGACACAGATTTATTTAATGATTTGTTACAATTTTATAATTCACAGTTGTTGTACATTAAGTTTTACAATTAAGTGGCTAGCTTAGTGTAAATCAAGTATAAAAATATAAAATTAAATATTTTAGTGTTAGCATTTTGGTTGTGAATTAGTAACTAATACAGTGTGCGGCGTCAGCAATATTAAATGCCATTAAACCTGCAGTTATGACGGGAGTTTGTTTCTTGTTGAGAGAGATTAATTGTTGTTAGTGGGGTGTTTGTACTAAGTCAGTGCCTCAAATGCTAAAGAGCTTCTGAAGTGTACGTTATGGCTTTAGCAAATGCGCCCGCTCTCTCTCTATATGAATACAGGCACATTGCTATCTTTCTCTTTTGGAGAAAGGTTTGATACGTAAGGATGCAGCAGGTGCAACCTTAGTGTATGACATTAGCCGTAGTACTTGTAGTATGAGTACAAGTAGGTATAAGTGTTTAGGTGTTTATGAGCACCGCATTGGTTAGTGATAGTATCTTGTTAGATAGATAGAAAGGCAGAAAAAAGAAGTGTTTCTTATTGCTTAGTTTCTTAGTGTCTATGACAATTTTTGGTCGTCTTAAGTGGTAACATGAATTTGGTTTGCTCCTTTATAGGTTGCAAACATTTTGGCAGATGGCCGAAATACAGTATGTATTGTATGTTTTGATTAGGCAGTGAGATAGATATCTGTTGGGAGCTAGATGTTAGGATGGTTATGCTAGTATACTACAGTGATAGTATAAAATAGGCAGGAAGTTTACGAAAGAAAGGATACATTCACAAGTGCAAGACTAGGGTCCGGTAGAGGTCAAAAGATATGAGTTGTGGAAGTATGTTAGTGAAAGTGGTATGAATATTTAGAGAAACAAATGGGAATACGGTGTATGATTAGATGGCTATGATAGTTAAGGTTTAATGATTAAGAAGGATAGGTGAGAGCGGCTAGAGAATTCTGATAGGAGGGAAAGTAGTGGTTTTCTGCTAGAATGGGTGGATAAGTTTACAGGAGATGGTGATAGTAATAAGAGCTTGCAAAATAGGCTATTACCGTATTTAAGACTATTTTAAGACTATTTTAATTAAGTTGTATCTTATTCTTAGTATGGTTGTTTGTGTGCTTCCGCCTCATCCTGGGCCGTTGCCTACGCTGCCTTTGTTTGCGTCGTTTCTGGCTTTGATATTTGATGCGTGGAGTTCCCCCGTTGGCAGAGTGTACATGGAGTCTCTTATCGTTCTCATGCACCCTGCTTGCCGATGAGAGTGTTGTTTCTGATTCCAACGTTGGCAGAGTGTACGTGGAATCTTCTATGATTCCCGTGCACCCCGCGTGCTGTTTCGTCAGCAGGTTGCTTTGGCTCCGCCTGTGAAGCGCTGCTCCCACGTAGGCAGAGTGTACAGGGGACCTCCTATGGCCCATGCGCACCCTGCTTGGGCAGCGTCTATTGGGTGAGGATCCCACGTTGGCAGAGTGTACTTGGAACCTCCTATGGTTCCCGTGCACCCCGCATCCTGTTTCGTCAGTTGGTTTTGAGTTCCATCGTTGGCAGAGTGAACATGGAACTATTTGTATGCCACATGCACCCTGCTTTGGCTCCGCTTGTGAAGCGCTGCTCCCACGTAGGCACAGTGTGCAGGGGACCTCCTATGGCCCATGCGCACCCTGCTTGGGCATCGTCTATTGGGTGAGGATCCCACGTTGGCAGAGTGTACTTGGAACCTCCTATGGTTCCCGTGCACCCCGCATCCTGTTTCGTTAGATGGTTTTAAGTTCCATCGTAGGCAGAGTGCTCATGAAGGCGACTTATGTTCAATATGCACCCTGCTTTGACTCCGTCTGCTGTGTGTGTTTGTTGCATTGCCAAGGTGTACATGGAATCGTCCTGCTGTCCATGTCCATCCTTCTTTTGCCGATTTGAAGTCCAGCGTTGGCGCATGATATCTGAGGTGTTTCACATGCACGGCGCTCCAGCGGATGTCTGAAGTTCCTTCGTTGGTGAGCATGGAAATTCCTACTTCCACATTGCCACGTGTCTCCTTTGGGACCGCTTCTGTGCTTAGTCCCTTTTCTTGTCTCTTCTTGTGGGGTCCAGCGTTGGCAGACTGTGTTCCACGCGCTGCCAGCTTCTCTTCCATCCCTCTTGCAGTTCCATCATTGAAAAATTTCGAGCTTCGTATTTTCTGAAAAGAGACACAACAGAGAAAAAGAACATAAGCAATATACAGTACCTCCATGTTCACGTTCCTTTTCCCACGACGTCGCGCGTTTCGATTGTCCTCAACCCTGCTCACTAAGAATCCCTCTTTGCCAACCTTAGGGTGCTCTAGATGCCTCTTGTTTTAAATTTCCTCATTGGCATATAGCGTCTTTTGATCTTCCCCGCGCTGCTAGCTTCTCTTGCATCTCTTGCTCCTATTGCTTACGGCTTGTAGTTCCGTCTTTGCCAGACTGCTTTTGTGACATCACTGCTGCACTTGCTGCTGCTGGTGATTCCGCTGCGCTATTCATCTTCCCTCGTTGGCACATTGGCACTTTGGCAGTTTGGCACTTTGGCACTTGCTGCTGCTAGTAATTGCGCTGCCAAACTCCAGCGACCGCCGCTGATGATCGCGCTGCCGATTTCGTTGGCAATTGAACACTGACACTTGGGCACTTTGGCAGTTTGGCACTTTGGCAGTTTGGCACTTTGGCACATTGGCACTTTGGCACTTGCTGCTGCCAGTAGTTCGCTGCCAAACTCCAGCGACCGCCGCTGATGATCGCGCTGCCAATGACGTTGGCAATTAAACATGTCAAGTCTTTTTTAAATGTTTGTTTTTTATTTTTTGTTATTGTTTTTTGTTACACCAATGCACAGTGCACAAAACACACACACACACACACACACACACAACTCGGTTTTCAATGTATATTGACCAAATGTGTCTTCTTTTATTTGTCTATTTATTGTTTAGATTGTTATTTTGAGTTGCCATTTCAACCTTCCACTGTGAAACTCCGCGAATACTGCCGAGAACGTCCGAACACTAAGGGCACGAGGTCCAGCCCCTTTTTTCAGCCGTTCTGTTGTTGTTGCTGGCACTGCTGGTATTTTTCCACTGTGTGCCAGTGTGGAAGATGGCCGCCGTCTGTGTATTCACTGACCTCTAGGGGTGACGTCGCTGCTGCGCTTGCTGCTGCTGGTGATTCCGCTGCGCTATTCATCTTCCCTCGTTGGCACATTGGCACTTTGGCAGTTTGGCACTTTGGCACTTGCTGCTGCTAGTAATTGCGCTGCCAAACTCCAGCGACCGCCGCTGATGATCGCGCTGCCGATTTCGTTGGCAATTGAACACTGGCACTTGGGCAGTTTGGCACTTTGGCAGTTTGGCACTTTGGCACTTGCTGCTGCTAGTAATTGCGCTGCCAAACTCCAGCGACCGCCGCTGATGATCGCGCTGGCGATTTCGTTGGCAATTGAACACTGGCACTTGGGCACTTTGGCAGTTTGGCACTTTGGCACTTTGGCAGTTTGGCACTTTGGCACATTGGCACTTTGGCACTTGCTGCTGCCAGTAGTTCCGCTGCCAAACTCCAGCGACCGCCGCTGATGATCGCGCTGCCAATGACGTTGGCAATTAAACATGTCAAGTCTTTTTTAAATGTTTGTTTTTTATTTTTTGTTATTGTTTTTTGTTACACCAATGCACAGTGCACAAAACACACACACACACACACACACACACACACACAACTCGGTTTTCAATGTATATTGACCAAATGTGTCTTCTTTTATTTGTCTATTTATTGTTTAGATTGTTATTTTGAGTTGCCATTTCAACCTTCCACTGTGAAACTCCGCGAATACTGCCGAGAACGTCCGAACACTAAGGGCACGAGGTCCAGCCCCTTTTTTCAGCCGTTCTGTTGTTGTTGCTGGCACTGCTGGTATTTTTCCACTGTGTGCCAGTGTGGAAGATGGCCGCCGTCTGTGTATTCACTGACCTCTAGGGGTGACGTCGCTGCTGCGCTTGCTGCTGCTGGTGATTCCGCTGCGCTATTCATCTTCCCTCGTTGGCACATTGGCACTTTGGCAGTTTGGCACTTTGGCAGTTTGGCACTTTGGCACTTGCTGCTGCTAGTAATTGCGCTGCCAAACTCCAGCGACCGCCGCTGATGATCGCGCTGCCGATTTCGTTGGCAATTGAACACTGGCACTTGGGCAGTTTGGCACTTTGGCAGTTTGGCACTTTGGCACTTGCTGCTGCTAGTAATTGCGCTGCCAAACTCCAGCGACCGCCGCTGATGATCGCGCTGGCGATTTCGTTGGCAATTGAACACTGGCACTTGGGCACTTTGGCAGTTTGGCACTTTGGCACTTTGGCAGTTTGGCACTTTGGCACATTGGCACTTTGGCACTTGCTGCTGCCAGTAGTTCCGCTGCCAAACTCCAGCGACCGCCGCTGATGATCGCGCTGCCAATGACGTTGGCAATTAAACATGTCAAGTCTTTTTTAAATGTTTGTTTTTTATTTTTTGTTATTGTTTTTTGTTACACCAATGCACAGTGCACAAAACACACACACACACACACACACACACACACAACTCGGTTTTCAATGTATATTGACCAAATGTGTCTTCTTTTATTTGTCTATTTATTGTTTAGATTGTTATTTTGAGTTGCCATTTCAACCTTCCACTGTGAAACTCCGCGAATACTGCCGAGAACGTCCGAACACTAAGGGCACGAGGTCCAGCCCCTTTTTTCAGCCGTTCTGTTGTTGTTGCTGGCACTGCTGGTATTTTTCCACTGTGTGCCAGTGTGGAAGATGGCCGCCGTCTGTGTATTCACTGACCTCTAGGGGTGACGTCGCTGCTGCGCTTGCTGCT
Organism: Scaptomyza caliginosa; assembly: GCA_035044725.1. Classification (NCBI taxonomy): domain Eukaryota; kingdom Metazoa; phylum Arthropoda; class Insecta; order Diptera; family Drosophilidae; genus Scaptomyza; species Scaptomyza caliginosa. The sequence continues at coordinate 6,220 of JAWNNR010000960.1, read as the reverse complement.
GCTGGTGATTCCGCTGCGCTATTCATCTTCCCTCGTTGGCACATTGGCACTTTGGCAGTTTGGCACTTTGGCAGTTTGGCACTTTGGCACTTGCTGCTGCTAGTAATTGCGCTGCCAAACTCCAGCGACCGCCGCTGATGATCGCGCTGCCGATTTCGTTGGCAATTGAACACTGGCACTTGGGCAGTTTGGCACTTTGGCAGTTTGGCACTTTGGCACTTGCTGCTGCTAGTAATTGCGCTGCCAAACTCCAGCGACCGCCGCTGATGATCGCGCTGGCGATTTCGTTGGCAATTGAACACTGGCACTTGGGCACTTTGGCAGTTTGGCACTTTGGCACTTTGGCAGTTTGGCACTTTGGCACATTGGCACTTTGGCACTTGCTGCTGCCAGTAGTTCCGCTGCCAAACTCCAGCGACCGCCGCTGATGATCGCGCTGCCAATGACGTTGGCAATTAAACATGTCAAGTCTTTTTTAAATGTTTGTTTTTTATTTTTTGTTATTGTTTTTTGTTACACCAATGCACAGTGCACAAAACACACACACACACACACACACACACACACACAACTCGGTTTTCAATGTATATTGACCAAATGTGTCTTCTTTTATTTGTCTATTTATTGTTTAGATTGTTATTTTGAGTTGCCATTTCAACCTTCCACTGTGAAACTCCGCGAATACTGCCGAGAACGTCCGAACACTAAGGGCACGAGGTCCAGCCCCTTTTTTCAGCCGTTCTGTTGTTGTTGCTGGCACTGCTGGTATTTTTCCACTGTGTGCCAGTGTGGAAGATGGCCGCCGTCTGTGTATTCACTGACCTCTAGGGGTGACGTCGCTGCTGCGCTTGCTGCTGCTGGTGATTCCGCTGCGCTATTCATCTTCCCTCGTTGGCACATTGGCACTTTGGCAGTTTGGCACTTTGGCAGTTTGGCACTTTGGCACTTGCTGCTGCTAGTAATTGCGCTGCCAAACTCCAGCGACCGCCGCTGATGATCGCGCTGGCGATTTCGTTGGCAATTGAACACTGGCACTTGGGCACGTTTGGCAGTTTGGCACTTTGGCACTTTGGCAGTTTGGCACTTTGGCAGATTGGCACTTTGGCACTTGCTGCTGCCAGTAGTTCCGCTGCCAAACTCCAGCGACCGCCGCTGATGATCGCGCTGCCGAATACGTTGGCAATTGAACATGTCAAGTCTTTTTTCACTGTTTGTTGTTTATTTTTGGCATTGCTTTTTGTTACACCATTGCCAGTGCCAAACACCACCGACCGCCACTCACACCACTCGGTTTTCAATGTATATTGACCAATGTGCTTCTTTGATTTGTCTATTTCATTGTTTAGATTGTCACTTTGAGTTGCCATTTCAACTTCCACTGTGAAACTCCGCGAATACTGCCGAGAACGTCCGCACTAAGGGCACGAGGTCCAGCCCCTTTTTCAGCCGTTCTGGATGTTGCTGGCACTGCTGGTATTTTCCACTGTGGCCAGTGTGGAAGATGGCCGCCGTCTGTGTATTCACTGCCTCTAGGGGTGAGTCGCTGCTGGCGCTTGCTGCTGCTAGTGATTCCGCTGCGCTGATTCAGTCGCCGCTTCGCAATGACGTTGGCAGTTTGGCACTTTGGCAGTTTGGCACTTTGGCATTGCTGCTGCTAGTAATTGCGCTGCCAAACTCCAGCGACCGCCGCTGATGATCGCGCTGGCGATTTCGTTGGCAATTGAACACTGGCACTTGGGCACTTTGGCAGTTTGGCACTTTGGCATTGCATTTGGCACTTTGGCACATTGACTTGGCCTTGCTTCAGTAGTTCCGCTGCCAAACTCCAGCGACCGCCGCTGATGATCGCGCTGCCAATGACGTTGGCAATTAAACATGTCAAGTCTTTTTTAAATGTTTGTTTTTTATTTTTTGTTATTGTTTTTTGTTACACCAATGCACAGTGCACAAAACACCACACACACACACACACACACACACACAACTCGGTTTTCAATGATATTGACCAAATGTGTCTTCTTTTATTTGTCTATTTATTGTTTAGATTGTTATTTTGAGTTGCCATTTCAATTCCACTGTGCTCAATACGCCAGACTCGACACTAGGCACGAGGCCAGCCCTCAGCCGTCTGGTGTTTGGCACTGTGGATCACTTGGCCAGTGGTGCCTGATGTCAACGTCTGCTGTCATGTGCCATTCACTTCCCTGGGCACTCGCGTGACTGCCGAGCTGCGCTAGGTGATCAGCGCCGCCGCTATTCGCCTCCGTTGTTGCTTGAACACTGGCACTTGGGCAGTTTGGCACTTTGGCAGTTTGGCACTTTGGCACTTGCTGCTGCTAGTAATTGCGCTGCCAAACTCCAGCGACCGCCGCTGATGATCGCGCTGGCGATTTCGTTGGCAATTGAACACTGGCACTTGGGCACTTTGGCAGTTTGGCACTTTGGCACTTTGGCAGTTTGGCACTTTGGCACATTGGCACTTTGGCACTTGCTGCTGCCAGTAGTTCCGCTGCCAAACTCCAGCGACCGCCGCTGATGATCGCGCTGCCAATGACGTTGGCAATTAAACATGTCAAGTCTTTTTTAAATGTTTGTTTTTTATTTTTTGTTATTGTTTTTTGTTACACCAATGCACAGTGCACAAAACACACACACCACCACACACACACACACACAACTCGGTTTTCAATGTATATTGACCAAATGTGTCTTCTTTTATTTGTCTATTTATTGTTTAGATTGTTATTTTGAGTTGCCATTTCAACCTTCCACTGTGAAACTCCGCGAATACTGCCGAGAACGTCCGAACACTAAGGGCACGAGGTCCAGCCCCTTTTTTCAGCCGTTCTGTTGTTGTTGCTGGCACTGCTGGTATTTTTCCACTGTGTGCCAGTGTGGAAGATGGCCGCCGTCTGTGTATTCACTGACCTCTAGGGGTGACGTCGCTGCTGCGCTTGCTGCTGCTGGTGATTCCGCTGCGCTATTCATCTTCCCTCGTTGGCACATTGGCACTTTGGCAGTTTGGCACTTTGGCAGTTTGGCACTTTGGCACTTGCTGCTGCTAGTAATTGCGCTGCCAAACTCCAGCGACCGCCGCTGATGATCGCGCTGCCGATTTCGTTGGCAATTGAACACTGGCACTTGGGCAGTTTGGCACTTTGGCAGTTTGGCACTTTGGCACTTGCTGCTGCTAGTAATTGCGCTGCCAAACTCCAGCGACCGCCGCTGATGATCGCGCTGGCGATTTCGTTGGCAATTGAACACTGGCACTTGGGCACTTTGGCAGTTTGGCACTTTGGCACTTTGGCAGTTTGGCACTTTGGCACATTGGCACTTTGGCACTTGCTGCTGCCAGTCTGCCAGTTAGTTCCGCTGCCAAACTCCAGCGACCGCCGCTGATGATCGCGCTGCCAATGACGTTGGCAATTAAACATGTCAAGTCTTTTTTAAATGTTTGTTTTTTATTTTTTGTTATTGTTTTTTGTTACACCAATGCACAGTGCACAAAACACACACACACACACACACACACACACACAACTCGGTTTTCAATGTATATTGACCAAATGTGTCTTCTTTTATTTGTCTATTTATTGTTTAGATTGTTATTTTGAGTTGCCATTTCAACCTTCCACTGTGAAACTCCGCGAATACTGCCGAGAACGTCCGAACACTAAGGGCACGAGGTCCAGCCCCTTTTTTCAGCCGTTCTGTTGTTGTTGCTGGCACTGCTGGTATTTTTCCACTGTGTGCCAGTGTGGAAGATGGCCGCCGTCTGTGTATTCACTGACCTCTAGGGGTGACGTCGCTGCTGCGCTTGCTGCTGCTGGTGATTCCGCTGCGCTATTCATCTTCCCTCGTTGGCACATTGGCACTTTGGCAGTTTGGCACTTTGGCAGTTTGGCACTTTGGCACTTGCTGCTGCTAGTAATTGCGCTGCCAAACTCCAGCGACCGCCGCTGATGATCGCGCTGCCGATTTCGTTGGCAATTGAACACTGGCACTTGGGCAGTTTGGCACTTTGGCAGTTTGGCACTTTGGCACTTGCTGCTGCTAGTAATTGCGCTGCCAAACTCCAGCGACCGCCGCTGATGATCGCGCTGGCGATTTCGTTGGCAATTGAACACTGGCACTTGGGCACTTTGGCAGTTTGGCACTTTGGCACTTTGGCAGTTTGGCACTTTGGCACATTGGCACTTTGGCACTTGCTGCTGCCAGTAGTTCCGCTGCCAAACTCCAGCGACCGCCGCTGATGATCGCGCTGCCAATGACGTTGGCAATTAAACATGTCAAGTCTTTTTTAAATGTTTGTTTTTTATTTTTTGTTATTGTTTTTTGTTACACCAATGCACAGTGCACAAAACACACACACACACACACACACACACACACACACTCGGTTTTCAATGTATATTGACCAAATGTGTCTTCTTTTATTTGTCTATTTATTGTTTAGATTGTTATTTTGAGTTGCCATTTCAACCTTCCACTGTGAAACTCCGCGAATACTGCCGAGAACGTCCGAACACTAAGGGCACGAGGTCCAGCCCCTTTTTTCAGCCGTTCTGTTGTTGTTGCTGGCACTGCTGGTATTTTTCCACTGTGTGCCAGTGTGGAAGATGGCCGCCGTCTGTGTATTCACTGACCTCTAGGGGTGACGTCGCTGCTGCGCTTGCTGCTGCTGGTGATTCCGCTGCGCTATTCATCTTCCCTCGTTGGCACATTGGCACTTTGGCAGTTTGGCACTTTGGCAGTTTGGCACTTTGGCACTTGCTGCTGCTAGTAATTGCGCTGCCAAACTCCAGCGACCGCCGCTGATGATCGCGCTGCCGATTTCGTTGGCAATTGAACACTGGCACTTGGGCAGTTTGGCACTTTGGCAGTTTGGCACTTTGGCACTTGCTGCTGCTAGTAATTGCGCTGCCAAACTCCAGCGACCGCCGCTGATGATCGCGCTGGCGATTTCGTTGGCAATTGAACACTGGCACTTGGGCACTTTGGCAGTTTGGCACTTTGGCACTTTGGCAGTTTGGCACTTTGGCACATTGGCACTTTGGCACTTGCTGCTGCCAGTAGTTCCGCTGCCAAACTCCAGCGACCGCCGCTGATGATCGCGCTGCCAATGACGTTGGCAATTAAACATGTCAAGTCTTTTTTAAATGTTTGTTTTTTATTTTTTGTTATTGTTTTTTGTTACACCAATGCACAGTGCACAAAACACACACACACACACACACACACACACACAACTCGGTTTTCAATGTATATTGACCAAATGTGTCTTCTTTTATTTGTCTATTTATTGTTTAGATTGTTATTTTGAGTTGCCATTTCAACCTTCCACTGTGAAACTCCGCGAATACTGCCGAGAACGTCCGAACACTAAGGGCACGAGGTCCAGCCCCTTTTTTCAGCCGTTCTGTTGTTGTTGCTGGCACTGCTGGTATTTTTCCACTGTGTGCCAGTGTGGAAGATGGCCGCCGTCTGTGTATTCACTGACCTCTAGGGGTGACGTCGCTGCTGCGCTTGCTGCTGCTGGTGATTCCGCTGCGCTATTCATCTTCCCTCGTTGGCACATTGGCACTTTGGCAGTTTGGCACTTTGGCAGTTTGGCACTTTGGCACTTGCTGCTGCTAGTAATTGCGCTGCCAAACTCCAGCGACCGCCGCTGATGATCGCGCTGCCGATTTCGTTGGCAATTGAACACTGGCACTTGGGCAGTTTGGCACTTTGGCAGTTTGGCACTTTGGCACTTGCTGCTGCTAGTAATTGCGCTGCCAAACTCCAGCGACCGCCGCTGATGATCGCGCTGGCGATTTCGTTGGCAATTGAACACTGGCACTTGGGCACTTTGGCAGTTTGGCACTTTGGCACTTTGGCAGTTTGGCACTTTGGCACATTGGCACTTTGGCACTTGCTGCTGCCAGTAGTTCCGCTGCCAAACTCCAGCGACCGCCGCTGATGATCGCGCTGCCAATGACGTTGGCAATTAAACATGTCAAGTCTTTTTTAAATGTTTGTTTTTTATTTTTTGTTATTGTTTTTTGTTACACCAATGCACAGTGCACAAAACACACACACACACACACACACACACACACAACTCGGTTTTCAATGTATATTGACCAAATGTGTCTTCTTTTATTTGTCTATTTATTGTTTAGATTGTTATTTTGAGTTGCCATTTCAACCTTCCACTGTGAAACTCCGCGAATACTGC
>JAWNNR010000959.1:0-38048 GCA_035044725.1 Scaptomyza caliginosa | reverse complement strand
CGTATTGCTAGAGTTAAAAATTGATAGTTATAAAATATCTTCGTTTCAATGTAAATGCAAAAAAGGCTTAAGTTAATTAAACAATACCTGAACCAACGGATTGTCGGGTTTGAGCATATACCATATTGCTATAGGACCCAAATCCATTATGAGTTTTGCATCGTACTTGAAATCCGTATTCAGTGTTTTCCATTAGATTAACAATGTGAACTTTTGTCTCTTTTGTGTTTAATGTTGTTTTATTAATAGCGTCTAATTCAGATTTAGGAAACCAACGTACTTCATACATGTCAATTGGAGTATCAGTCTGGACAGGCTTGTCCCAAAAAAGTTCTACGTCATTGTATGTTATGACTCCAACTCGTAAATTAAACACTGTTGAAAGCATGACGGACTCTGTTGTAAACACAATTTCCGCATATTTTGTTTTAATATCGCTAAGATCTAATTGCTGGCTGTTAACACTTGAAAAAGTAGAAGAATTATAAATTAAGTTTTCACTGTTCGTATATGTATCGTTGGCATATGGTCCGCTTTCTACTAAATAGGAGATACCATTCGTAGCATGAATTTGTACTGTATAAGTGGTTACTGGATCTAAATTAGTAATCGTTATTTTCGTTTCATTAAACGTGTCCGTTGATGGATTAAACATAACATTTGAGCTACACATATTGCACCGTATTTTATATACAACATCTGTGCGATATTTCTCAATTTTATTTGTGATAAACAAATCATCTTTTGGTGGAGCCATCCATGATATTATTGCGCTTGTTTGGTCAACGAATAAAAGTGTAAGGTTCATAGGCTCTCCTGGGGGTTTATAACAAGGCATATGTCGTCCATCTGCAGGATGCCTGTAGAATCCTTGCACACACTTGCACAATGGTGAACCCGTTTTAGAACTATTTGAATTAGGTGGACATGGTACACATTTACGTACTTCAGCAGATCTAAATGTTCCGGCAGGACATTCTGAATTACACAATAATATATGGTAAAAAAATTTTTATAACGTTTTAAAGAAATGTGGCACGAACTTACCCCTACAGGTATTATTAGTCTCATTTGCCTCAAATCCAATTTTGCACCGACATCCTCCGGTTAAAATAGTCCATTTTCCATCCCCCTTGCATAGGTAGGTAGGTGCCTCATAGGGTTCCGCGTTTTCAACACATGTACCATTTTGTTTTTCAATAATTGTAATCTCTCTACCAGTGGGCGTTTCATTAAAATGGGCAAAGTTCTCTGTAACCGCTGGACATGTAATATAGTAAACTTTTACCGCTAGTACACTTATACAAGCTCCCTGATCACGAAATGCAAAGTAAACTCCCTTTTTGTTTACAGCTATACTTTTAACTTCTGTATTTATGTCGACATCTGAGTTTTGATTAAAGCGTCCCTCACCGGCCGCAATTCTGGCAATAAGTTTGTAACTGTCTGTTTGCCATGGCGGTGGCTCTCGAGTTGCAGCATCAAATTCATAAAACAATAAACTAAATGTCTCTTTACAAGACAAGGCATTTCCTAAAATAAGGTACAATTTTATTGAATATGTATCACACTAACAATGCCACAATGAACTTACCTGGAAACAATGAACAGTCCCGAATTGTAAATTGAATCTCTATGTAAAGCCGGTTCGCTGGTCCACGGTCAATAAACGGTGACCAAAGCCAGTTGTTTACGTTGTGATAAGCAACGTCGCAAACAACATAACTACGCCAGTTAATTCCTTTTACGAAGTCTGTAAATGATTCTTCTACCCACTGAAAAAATAATAACATTACTTTATTTAGCATGGTACTACGTTTATGTTTGCAAAAAAATGTTATAATACTGTTAATTTTTGCTAAACAATATTAAAATAATAACAATAAAAAATTAAATCTCTTTAAATTTATCTTTTTCTTACATTTGGACTGATGGTATATCAGTACATGAAAGATATGACACAAATCACGACAAATTTTTATCAGATTAAAAATGGCTCTGGGTATATTTAAAAAAACGAGATATCAAATGTTTGTCTTTCACTAAAGAGCTGCTTATTGTTACTATAATACTGTAATACAGGTTAGGATGCCACATCCCCAAATACGCAACACTTCCTTTTTTTAGCTGGAGTCACTAAATTTATTATGAAAGGCCTGCATTAAAAATTTCCATGAGTCACACAATTTGGCAGATCTATCAAATTGAAGCCAGCCTCTCACAGTTGCTAATCCCAGGTTCGGCTATATCCGACATCAACGTATTGACTTGTTTTCAAAAAAAGCTGCTCATAAGTTTACGAGGCATACAAAGCTGGTATAGAGATTTTCAAAACACATAATTGTATGTACAGCTGTATTCAAGAAATATTTGTGTAGCAGCTCACTACATTTATGTTTATGTTTTGACATACTGAACATTGCAAATTGAATTGATGGAATTAAGATTAGCATTTAAAATGTACTATTTAGCTGACTATCCCAAATTTTGAGACCATTCACATGCCAATGCTGTGCTTTGTATAAACGATTTTCAGTTTCCGCAACCCGATTTACAAGTTCTTTATAGCTTTTTATCCTGTTAAAATCAACACATACATTTTTTCAAATTTTGTTCAATCTAATTCGAGCTTCCTCGTAAGTTCTGAATAGGTGTCCTGTAACAAAAACATTTCAAATGCCATAAGTTACCATTGTGTTGGCGTGTATGCTACGCCCACCTTTTTAAATTTGAAATACCTATATCTTTTGAAGTTATAGAACTTGATTTACCAAATTTAGTGGAAAAATGGCTAGTTATAATGGATCTGAATTAGTTGTTAAGTGCCACGCAAAGACATGCCGCTCGCTTTTTAAAATTTGAAAAGTCCATATACTGTACACCGAACCGACTAAGCACTTTCCCTTATCAAGTGAACAAGTAGATAACTTCTTAAATATTTATCTGTGCTGTCTAAAAATGCTTAACTTAAGTATTTTGACTTACGCCTGGAGTTTGAGCTTGTGGTCCATAGGGATATCTGGTCCATTCTAGCGTAGCTTCTCTTGTTGTGTCCAACAAAACAACTATAAATTAAAATTTTTAACATTTTTATTATTATATTTAGCTGCATAAACACATATCTTTTCCATTTAGGTGGAATCAAGTTTTTTTTATTATAAAAACACCACTTGTTTACCTTGATCGCCATTTGTAATTTTCAAACTGTATGCAAACACAATGAGCCATATCAATTGAAAAAGTTTCGGTTTACTATGTTGCCTTATCCAAATATTTTGAGTATAGCACTGCAACGGCATTTGAGGTTCAACTGTGAGAACAGCTAATTGTGTACATGTCTGTACATTTGTGTGAAAAGCTTTATCATGTTTATTATTCTGTTTTTTTCTTAAGTGTTGAATCATCCAGTGCGTTGATTGCATTTCTTTTCTATGAAATGTAATCCCGATTGCAGTAAATAGTTGTTTAGTGACAAACTGTATGGATAACTGTAAATCAAACAAACAAAAACATATTTATAAAATAAAAGTATTTTTTATCCGTTTTTTTTAATGTCATAAAAAGTACACCTATCGTGCTTTTAAGTTGCTTATATTATTTACTCTATTGATTAAGTTGCGATGAAATAAGTTTCCGATTCAGAATGTACAACCTTATATACCAATTTAACATTGCAAAAAAATTAAATATTAAAACTGTAAACGGCTAAGGAAATTATTGAGTCCATTAGCAAGGTGCATATCACAAGGAGTGACCGAAGCCGGATGAAGTTTTATTCAAAATTTTTTTTACAGAATTTACTAAAATGTTGTTGTTGAATACATTGGTCCATGCTTTTGCTTCATGCTCAATTTATTGCCTAAGTGGCTTAATTTGACTTATAATAATTTAAATTACTGCAAACAATGTAAAATGCATATACATGTATATGTATGTATGTACAAACATATACTTGGGTAAATAAATACACACATACATACCTATTTCCAAAAACACATGGTTATCTTTCCAGACGATTGCAGGGAATTATAGATTTGTTTAACGTTTAAGCTAAAAAATGTATGACAAGCCTTTTAAAATTCACTATTTTCCAGTTTAAACTTAGATACTCTTTGTTTTTACAAAAAAAAAAACACAGGTACACAATCCAAGGAAAAATGACAGTGTTACCACACTTTTATTTTTAACATTGTAAGAGCAAGTTTTCTTATTTTACAGCACTAAATTTTTGCATGACAGAAACTTATTTTGTTACTAACTGCATAGCCTTTTTTATATGAAAGTAATAAAAACAAATACAGTGCAGTTAAGCTAACAAAAAAATCACAATTTTGGCTGTGAATTATCGCTTTATTTTATTATTATGACATGCTGATAAGGGTAAAGGCACAATGATGCAAGCGACAATCGATATGTTCGATGATTTAAAAAAAATATCGAACATTTGGCTTTCTCAGTAAGTAAATAAAACAACAGCAGTGATTTAAAAACATAACTCAGTTAACAGCCTGTAAATATTATAGCTTAACTCTTCTGATTGCCCTGAATTCATCAAATTTTTTTTTATTCTTGATCACAATCAATCTGGTTCGGCTGTGTCTGTGTGGTTGATTATATTAAAAACTGCAAAAGCAAATGGATCTTATTTAGAAAATTAGCTCTTCGTAATTATATTATTAAGCAACGAATTCTAAAATGCATAATTAATTTTCTTTAAAATCTTTGGTATCATAAAAGTAAACAAACTCCATCGAGTATATATGACAAGAATTTAAAAACTGGAATTTCATAGACAAATAAGGAAACTACCATTTTTGGTCGTCGACATACATACATATGTATTTGATAACCCTTTACCCATCAAATAGGTAAAAACAATGGGATGTGTGCCAAATTTTTTAACAGGTAGACGGAAGGCTCTCCGACCATATTAAATGTATATATTCCTCATCATCAACAGTTGAGTCGATAAGAATAGATCTGTATGACTATACTTAACTTACAGACATTAGATTTGGAATATATAGTTTTTCATGATATTATCTAAAGTTTTTAAAACACTTAACTTATTATTATCGATTTGTGTCAAACACTGAAAAATGTATCGATAGTTTGTAGCTACCAAACAGGTATGGCTATACTCAAAATCTGAATTTTGACTTTTAGTCTCTGCGATCGTCGAGTAATTGTTTGCTTGTGATATTGTATCTATATACTTTAAAGAGTCGGAGACGGCTGTTACCATTATCCCTTTTAGCAAATTGCATGGATCCAAGGTGTAAATAAAAATACATTAACATTAACATCTGATTAAAGTTAGGGATTGATTCTGCTTGCTCTATATTTCTCCAACCAACTTTTGCCGAAATCCTGTTAAAAGTTTCGAAGTATTTCCAATTTCAGTCTCAAAAAGTTGCGTTTATACGAAAAGGCAAACGAAAACAGAACATTTTCAATGTAAATGTTTAATAAAGTACTGCAAACCCTGTTGCCCTTAATGTGTGACTAAGAGAATAAGCTTATGCCAGATAGAATTGAGTAGAAATATCCATATATGTATAAGCTCAATGGCTTTTATGCTAATACATTTAAAAGAGGTCGACTGAGTTACTTCCCAATTCATTTTTGAGGAAATATTCTATTAACTTGTCTTTACTATGTTTATATGACCATGAAATTCGCTGCAAAAGTGAGTGGGTTTTTCTTGGTCATAGTTTTTCAGGGACGTTTTTGTATACTTTGCGCCACATTTATACTGAACACTTTGTAATAAAAGTGTGGCCAAACATTTGTTGTAAAAAAAGAAGTAAAAACGCTACCCGGACTTGAAAAATCAATAAGTTAAATCAATTTAGTAAAGTTCGTTCATTTACTTAATTCGTAAATTGGACAATTTTATTCCATATTGAAGATTTGGAGCGCTGTAAATGTAAAACAAAAAAGGAAATTGACTTTGTATTTTAAGTCGTGATTTGTGTATATATTTGTGTCATATTTCTATGACACTCATACTGAAACATGTCTGTAGATATTGACGTGTATAGTGTTTAAATATTGCTGCATACATTACAAAAATGTTTTTCTAAACAAGACACACATTTAATAAATATATACATTCATTAATCATAAAACATATAATTATGTATATACGTAAAGATTAAAGAAAACAGACACACAAGGGGATATGTTGCCCTTTCATATGTGAAACATGCACATTATAGATTATCCACAATCTGTTTCAATTTAATTTAAATCGAATGTTTGTTCGCAGTTGATGGATGACTGCCTACATATTAAAAAGTATACGTATTCGTATGTATTTTTGATTTTAAAGTACAAACGTAAACAAAAATTATACTCTCAGTTGAATGAATGATTGGTGTACCTAAATGTACATACACATATGTATGTGTGTGTATGTGCATACATCACATGTATTGTTTGTGTACATGAACGAAAATGCAAATTATTAGTTCTACTCAAGTAAAGCTGAAAATTCATTCATCCAGTTTTTCAAATTCGCACGTGAGTAATATTTTAAGTTATGTTAAATTTGTTACCGCAATAAAGTGTTAAATTTTCTTATAAAATTTAGATTTTAAAACCTTTCTAAAAAAAACAAGAGAAGATCTAAAATATCTGTTTTTGGTAAATGTATGATATGATTAGCTACAAAAATGTGTTTTGCCAAATTTATATGTATGTATATATATGCATACATGTTTTAAATTTATGATTATCTTTTAATCGATTAGCTTGCTTAGTTCTTTATAGCGTAGTTATATTTGTACGTCGCAAACTTTAACAAAATATACTATAGTCAAATCGAATTATAAGATACCTATTATCTTAAGTTTTGCAGATAAAAACAAACTTTGTTTGTTGACCTCCGTAAATATTCTTTTAAATAGAGAAATTGAGTATTATTAAAATCAAAAATTGGATGTAAAAATATTAATTAGATGAGTTGCTGTGACACAAAATTGTGTAGGCATATTCTCTAAGTTTCTCCATAGAAATTTACGTACAAGCAATAATAATACGCTGTAATTATAGTTGCCAACTATAGCATTGTGAAGCTCTTTCGGCTAGAACAATTCCGACGCAATATCCATTTATTGCTATAGTTGTTATTGTTGATTATGATTAAAATTGTACCCTTATTATATAATATATAATTACATTTAGGTTTAAGTACTCACAGATGAATAATCGCTTATACATTTTTATAAAAATATATAAGTTATATAAAACCTAATCAGCGTGTTTAACCTTGACTGCAAAATTTTTAAGCTTGTTATAAGCACGAAGCAAAACGCAAAAAAGACGTATATAGGTTCTATGCTCTAGCTCGAGCAGCGATACCCCGAACCTGAACTAATTTGACCCAGACCGAGCACATCTAAAGAATTTAACTCAAATTCTTTTCGATTATGTACATAGCAAATCAGTTAAATCTTATAAAGAAAAATATATTTAAACATTTTGTATTTTATTTTGACTAATTGTTTTTGTTGGTTTTTATCAATTTTATACAAAACCTTTTTTTTTTTTGATATGCTTTAAAAACGGAGATGTCCATAATCAAAGTTAGAAGACTTGATAGCTTAAAAAAGAAAGAGAAACTTAGCTTACATTGCTATTTACAATGAAATGTACCCTACTGCAATTTTAAAGAGTCGAACAATCTTACAGGAGATTAAATTACATTGATAAAGGATAATGATAAGTTATTAAGTCAATTTGAATTGTTTGCTTAAGGTATTACTTGAGTACAAATTGTAATTTGAATTTGTATACATTTAATAAAAAAGTAACCAAAAAATAATTTTATTTGTTAATATGTCATTGAATATATTTTACATAAAAAACTATTAATTGCTTCCTCTTACTGGTTCCTAATCAACAGGAATATTTTCAATTTCAAAATCTCAAATAATTAGCTCTCCAAAAAATTTTAAAAATTTAAATAGTATGCCACTGTTTGGCAAAAAAGATTCTGGCAAAAAAGCCAAATCTAAAGATTCGAAAGAGTTAAACAAACAGGTGTCAATTGAGGAGAAGTACAATCTTCATGGACTTCTCGGAACGTAAGTATTTGATTTAATTTTATAATATTTTTTGAACATAAATGTATTTTTAAATTTAAAATATTACAGAGGTGCTTTTTCGGAAGTTCGTTTAGCTGAAAGTAAGGATTCCCCTGGCGATCACTTCGCAGTAAAAATAATCGATAAAAAAGCTCTCAAGGGAAAAGAGGAATCGTTGGAAAATGAAATACGTGTACTGAGAAGGTAAATTAAATTGTATACTTACTTTACTTTGTTATGTTTAAAGTGAGTTTTTGAGTAGATCTAGGGCCAATGAAATTATGAAACAAGTGTTCCCACCTTTAAAAAATGTTCACAAAACGCAAATAAAAAAGAAAAAATTTTTGGACCTAGTTTTCAGAGTTCAACATCTTACAGTTTATAATCTACTCCGTTGGGAGTACATATTTGATAAGTTCGCAAGTCACTTGTTGCAGTTAAAAAATTTAATTGTTAAAATAATCTCATCTTACCAAAAAAAAACAATATGAATTTAAGGGTCGATCATCAAACATCAATTGTGATTTGAAAAGCTCCAGTCTCTATTGTATCAGTTTTACAATTTCTACAAGAACATTTGAAGACAGCAAGTCGGGTTATAATTCAAAATACAAATAATTTATTATTTTTGTTATAATTTTCGGTTATTTTTCGACTTAACTTTATTTTGTAATTTTATTTCCTTAGCAGTGTAGGAACCCTAAGTCTTTTAAACTTACTTTAAGGGTCGTTACTTGTTAGTTAAAATTGCAAAATATTGTAGCTCGTACTATTGGAGAATCAATGTCTATTAAGTTCTGAAAGTAGTATTCTACCTGTGGGCATGTTACCTATTCTAAATATATATGGAGAAATGTCTTGTATTGTTTATTTTTTTAATTTTAAATATTTTCTTGGTTTAATTTGCATTCTTTTTATATAGGTTCAGTGCGAATCATTTTGGTGGCAACAGTCCTAATGGAACTCGGTGAGTTATGACCCCAAACCCAATCCTGTTTTGCACAAAACATGAAGGTCAAAAACCCATTTAATTAGTTACCGTGAATACATAATAAGAGACTAAATTAGGGGCAAAAATAAGTTATTCCTTTTTAAGAAGAAGTAAAGTGATAAACTTAGCTCCGATAGCGTATTTTTTAGGATAACATACATAATTTTGTGATCAATGTACAAATATTTTTTTATATATATATTTTATTTCTCATGTCATTCTATTTACAGACTTACTCATCCAAATATAGTACAGCTTCTTGAAACGTATGAGGACAAAGCAAAGGTGTATCTGGTTATGGAATTGTATGCTTTTATCTTGGCTTGCAACATTAAACATACAATACATAGATGTGCTAAATTAAGCATAATATGAGCTATTGGTGAACATAAAGTTATTAAAAAAGGCAAACATGAAGTACTGTAAATTCATATATAATTAGCACTTTCTAGGGATAGAAAAAATAGATTAGCTTAAAATTTGCAATCGAGGAAAATTACATTTTTTGATATCGATCAGATCGATCAAGTAAAACGTCAAACGTTGGATCTGTATTAGTATTTCAATGTTTTAGAGGTTGGAGATAGTGCACATATGTAGTTAGTGCCAAAGAGAGTTTTTTATTTCCAGTCCATTCATTTAATAATTTGTTGCCGATTCCCAATTTATACATTGACAATCAGAAACCACTGTTAAAAATAATGGGTAAAAACAAAATTAGTAGCTCTGTATGCAAAAGAGAACACAATATGGAGCCAATAGCGTAAACATTCATGTAGCCACTTTTCTTGTAGACTTACCACACCCATTTACTGTATGCTTAGTGTTGGTAAAAATATTCTATATTGAAACAGAACAATTTCTATATAGAGTAACTGGGGGCGAATTGTTTGACCGTATAGTGGAGAAAGGATCGTATACTGAAAAAGATGCATCACACTTAATTCGACAAATTTTGGAGGCTGTAGACTATATGCACGAGCAGGGCGTTGTACACAGGGATCTCAAGGTAAATACTTCGCATTGTACTTCCTGCAAATAGGATTTTAATAAAAAAAAACTTGTTTGCTGCAGCCCGAAAATTTACTTTACTATAGTTCTGATGATGAAAGCAAAATAATGATTAGCGATTTTGGCTTATCGAAAATGGAAGATTCTGGTATTATGGCGACTGCATGTGGAACTCCCGGATATGTTGCGCCAGAAGTGCTGGCCCAAAAACCTTATGGCAAAGCCGTAGATGTTTGGAGCATAGGTGTTATATCGTATATTCTTCTTTGTGGCTATCCTCCATTTTATGATGAAAATGACGCCAACTTGTTCGCCCAAATTCTTAAAGGTATTTAATTCATTCAATTTTTGTTTGTTAAAGTAAAGCAGTAGTTTTTGTTAGCTTGAAACATTAATTATTTGAGAAAAGTTAACATATTTTCCAAGTCAAAAATAACTATACACGTATATATATGTAGCTAAAAAAGGCCTAAGAAAAGCCGCTGTATATGTACAAATGCGAATTTGTTTTCTATGATCGACCAGTTGTTACAACATAGGAATAGTAAGAGCAAAGTGTCTGGCAAGCCCTAATCTCACCACACAAACTTTTTTTGCGTAAGAAGTCTGTATTTGCATGAGTCTTTGAAAATTAATACACATTCTACGGAAAGGCATGGCGGCACTACACTTTTCAAATTTATAAATTATTTTCATCGATTGTAACATGTGTAACATGAGAAAATTGAAACATCGATTATTTGAAACCAAATTGTGCTCCCTTTTAATTAGAAGAGCCTATATTTCAAGTGTTTAAGTATTGTCAAAAATATGTTCATTCTATTCATTACTCTCCGATTAAATGTATAATAACTTTGCAAAGCTTATATTAGCTAGTTTGTGTTTTAATATTGCATTTTAAAATCGTATATGATTTTTTTTTCGAAAATAGTATTCATTTAATTTCCTAGTCCATCTATTGCTTGACTAAAGCCTATTTTTTTGTTTCTATACTCTGACACCAAAGCTAAAAGACTTCTTTAAAAAACCCAAAATATTACTAATTTTTAGGTGAATTTGAATTTGACTCGCCATATTGGGACGAAATAAGCGAGTCGGCAAAACATTTTATCAAAAATTTAATGTGTGTTACTGTAGAAAAGCGTTATACTTGCAAGCAAGCATTGGGTCATCCTTGGTAAGTCTAATTATTTACAATTGTAATATATATAACTTATATTTAATCAATTAAATCTATAAATTTGTTCAAGGATATGTGGAAATGAGGCAAGCAGCAAAAACATTCACGGAACTGTATCGGAACAGTTAAAGAAAAACTTTGCAAAGTCGCGGTGGAAGGTGCGATATCTCCATAGATTGTATTATTCAAATGATTATTGACTTTTATTAATTTATAGCAAGCCTATTATGCTGCAACAGTTATCAGGCAGATGCAGCGAATGGCGCTTAGTAGCAATAGTAGCTCGACAGCTGATGGAACAATAACTGTTAATGTATCATCTAACAATGGTAACAACAGCCAACTCCCTCGTACTGTTGAACCTAATTCTAGCGGACCTACCAACTCAGATGTAGGCGCGCAGTCAAATTCCACAACAACGTCATTAAATGAACCAGCAGAACCTGTAAGCACGCGCAACGAAGGGAAAACTCACCAAAGAATCTCGCCAAAATGTAGTTTCAGCGGCCAAGCCAACTAAGTTTTTTTAAACTAAATTATTTTATATACTGGCACAATATATAAATCCCGGTAATGGTATGTCCGTTGCAAACAACAAGTTCAAATATATAAATAAATTCGGGTATCTTAAATTGGAATTTATGTCAGCACATTTAGCTTTGTCCCTCAAATTCATATTTTTAGCCAACATTAATCTTCTTACCCATCAAATTCTTTTGTTATCAACCCGTAAACTTTAACCACACATACTTTTAATAAGTTTACTAACGCTCATACATACATACATCATACAAATAATTATTACAATTAAATAATTTGATTAAACAATTATTCATCCCGTATATCTAATCAAACTAATTGTGTTGTTAAGGAATATACCCAAGACGATTGAGATTAAATGAAGTTGTGAAAAGTATGTATACCATGCAGACAACAAATGTATTCAACTTAATCAAAGCTTATTGCTCATCGTTGGTCATCGTTTAATTGGAATATTTTCGTTCTACTTTGGTATTTATAATTTTTAAACACGCGAATCTTCGAGTTATTATTTTGGCTTATAACCTTACCTTATTTGACTTTCATTTATCTCTGGCTACTGCCGTTTAATTTCTCAAGCAACTTTGACGTTTTGGACATAGCAGTAAGTAATAACATTACATTAAAAATTAAAATTGACGACCGATAAATTTTAACCTCAGTCGTAGACAACTGTATACTACCTTCTTAAAAATTTTGGTATTTTGTGATGGTACTAAATGAGAAACAGAATACGGAAATGAGAAACAGAATAGTATCGTAAAATAGTTTTTTGTAAAGCTAATCAATATCACTTAAAAATATCACCAAAATATCAAAATGCCAATACATAGGGCTTGCAGAACTTTGTCAATTACTTGTCGACTTGCGTTTGTTATGTTAGTTGAATGAGTCAGTTAACACCATGACTACTTTTGCCGGTCAGTATCGAGAACTACCGATTGCATAAGACAGATGCGTTATAAAGCCGCTTAGGATATTGCATGCAAATGAAGTTACAGTGGGTCGGCGTGCTCTATTTTCAAATAACATTATCAAACTTAGCTAAGTTATTAAAATAGTTTTTGTTGTGGTGAGCTTGGTAATTTTAAACGTTGCCTAAAATACTGTAAGAGGTATTATTTATAAATATTACTGATGTGGTGACTTGAAGAGTGAGGGTGAAATTTGTTTAACTATTCCAGTGGAACACCATTCATTCAGACCTTTATTTAAAAAGGCCAGGATATTGACATTGTTCGAAGTCATTTATATTGCTGCCAAGAATTTTCATTAGCTATCTTCTATATCATTTTGTTTTAACCTCTAACTGATCGTATATAAATTATATTCTAAGTATAGAAGACATCTACCTCGTTACATGATAAAACGTTTCAATAAAGCTTTTATATTTTTCACGTTTCAGCAGGAACCAAATTTGGTAGAGAGAAAGCGAGTCCAAAAATCAATCAATAATTAATAATTTAATTTTTTAACGGGATGATGATCGCTTTGCTAACTTCATCAATGCGAAAATCCGTTTGCTTTTTAAACGAGAAATGTGTTTAAAAATGCTTGCCGTAAAAACACATCAGCTTTGTGTTTATTTTATTTGAAAACATAATATATATTATAATTACATTAACGCGTTTCAAACAAGTAAAATTAAATAAAATACAGTTAATAGTTTATGCAAAAACCTTATTCGAATTATAATAATTTGTAGTGGTTTAATTTAACAAACGCTTATTTCTTTTTGTTGTGTCGTTTTTTCTTTTTGTCTGATACACTTATTTTTTTTTTTGATACACAAACGCAACAGAACCAATCTTCATTGTCGTTTGGAGCAACATGTATACCAACACAAGTCCTAGATCGAAAGATATCAACATTGAGTTTAAAGGCTAACCAGTATGTTTGATTAAAAAACTTACCAATGATACCATGCGTCGCACCCATCGCAACCAATCATGGCCGAACCGTCGTCGACTTTTCCACACGCTGGGCAAATCCAAATGCGATAGCCCTCGGCATCGACATATGAAGATGGCCTGTTTGATTCCGTACAGGCAGACGGCACCGTCTGTGATACTTCAATTTTAACTGGAATGCCAGGTTCGAGAGTTGGAATAGCTATAGACGAAGATAATGCTGGCATTTTTACTATCTGTTTTGACGGCTGATTGAGTTGTTGTGGTAATAACACTGAACTTGCTGAAAGTGTGGCGGAAGCGAGGCTCACAGAACTTGGCAGCCAGCCACTTGAAGAGGTATTTAATCCAATTTGTTGTACACCCAACAACGGAATTGTCTGTGTTTGACATAAAGAGGCCGAAGAACTAGTTGTTGCAGATGTTTGCTGGCTAAATGTTTGTGTTTCACCTAAAATTAATAGCACTTTATTAATAATGACATTAAGTATTTACAGTATCCGAATTAAAAGTCATACATGGTTTGGGTTTGGGTGGGCCGGTAACAAGTGGTGAAAACCGAGCTAGTTCTGGTGAATGTTCCTTTTTAGTCTGGGCTAGAGTCAAAGCTGTTAAGTCAGTTATTGTTGAATCATGATCGCCTTCAAATGGGGATGCAGCAGGAGTAGACTTTCCACTGAGCTTAAGTGTTAGTTTTGGCACCTGGTTTAGCGAATCACCTAATTTAGGGGATACAATCTGGTTTATCGTCAGTGCTTGTGATTTAACTGGAGAAGGGCCATCTCCAACAGGTAGTTCAACGACATTTGAAAGGTTTCTTGTTTTGTGCAAACTTCTACTAAGAGTTTCCTGCAAAAACGGTATTTCATCTAAAGTAACCTGTAAGCATATGGTTTAAAATACGTAATAATTTAATTTAAGACAATTATCAAATCTGCAACGTTTTCTTGAGAATTCACGTTACATTAAAAATAATTAAGATTGGAGGTGTAAATAATGGCAGCAGAAGGTATCTCCTGCCTTATTAGGTATATATATTTTTGAACAGGAACTGAAACTGCCAAGTATGTTTGTATATAAGAAAAAAACATTAAACGTACACCTTAACATGTTCTACAAATCTTAGCTGTTTTTTTAAATATATATATTTAATACGTTAACATTTATTTATTGAAGCAAAAGATTTTATTAATCGTTTGCATTACTGGATTATTTGTTTTACAATTTATCTTAATGATTGCATAAACCAAATAAATTACCTGTTTTTCTTTTTTTTTATCCTTTTTTAGCTTTTTATCTTGGATTTTAGTTTTTTCAGCATTTGATACTATGTTTTCTTCACTTTTTTCTTTATTTTTAGTTTTGTCTTTCTTGTCTTTTTTTTTTTTTATTTTGCCATCCTTTGGCTTTTTTAGTTTCTTATGCATTTTTCGCAGTTTTAGTTCAGTGGGTGATAGATTGGTTGTTGGAGTAATCGTAATATCATCATAATTAACAGAGTTAACAAAATTGGGCACAAAATGCTGGTCATCAGCCTGAAACAATGCGTTGGTTGGCATAGATCCTGATGTTGCACCTGCCGCTAAACTTGTTGTTGGAACAGTAAGTGATGAGTAAGCCAGGCCACTATCGATGCGTGAAAGGGGAATAAGATCGGCACCACCGGCCAGACTATACTTGTCATTGCTCATAAAATTAATGTTAAATTGTGATGGAAGTGATGATGCAGCAAGGGATTTTAAAGTATTGCTTTCAGTTTGGAGGATTGGAGATTTTAAGGAAGTTTTAACATCTTTTTTCAAGTGTTTACAGTCCAAAATTGGCGAGTGTAATTGACTTGGGTTTGACGTACTTGGATGTGACTTTTCCTTTTGCTGTCGTAGTCCTAACGACGAAAGATTAGAGGGTTGAATTATACTTGATCTATGGACATGTACAGATGGACAGCTCGCAAAATGGGTTGTTTTAAATGACGTTAATCCGCCATCATTTGAATCATCTGATACCTCAATTGGATCCCCTAAGTTTCCAGTAGGTGCCAATGAGAGCTTATTAGTTTTAGTACACTTTACACTCTGGGTTACAATGGTATTATCTGCGCCAACTCCTTTGGTCAAAGGTATAAAAGTCGATGTATGCGCATTATATACATAGTCTTTTTCACTGTCATTATTGCTAGTTTTTACTTCACACGCATTCGGTTCTTGTGACCTATTTTCTACAGCAGTTGGTAATTTCATAAATTCAGGCACAAGAGGTGCTACATTGCAATAGCTTCGTTCCAATGTTATATTATCTACGGGTTAAAAATTTAATATATATTAATAGAAACATAAATTAATTAAGACTAGTTACTTACCATCTTTTATAATCTGCGATGGTCTTTGAACAATAGATGTGGATTGACTTGAGCTTGAAAAGGGCATGAAAGAATGAGGCATTATCATGTTTGAGCTTGCATTACCAACAATTTTATTGCTAAATCCCGTTAAGCTTGTCGGTTGAAATATTCCTAGTCCAGACGGAATTAGGCCTGGGCGTGGAGGAAAATGCAGTAACGGTAGCATAGGTAGAATGTTTGGCTGATTAGTTTCATAAATTGTGGTCGAGTTGGGAAAATTGGTCGGCCTTGAGCCGGACACAAATTCGTTAATTTGATTCGAACTACTATCAGGGAAATCGGCTAATTGCATTTGCATTTTTTTGTGAATATTTCCAGAAGACTCATTCATTATCCGTAGAGTTGCATTGTTTGTACTTTTATTTAATTCAATTAAATCAAAGTTATTTTTTAAATCTCGATCGATGTTTAGAATACTTTTATCTTTTACACAATCATTGCCGTGGTCAAGAATATTTCTCGTTCTGCATTTTTTTCGTTCTTTTTTTTCCTTAGCTTTTTGAAGCTTTACATTTTCAGGATTGGCTTCTCCGGTTGCACTTTCAACACTAATTTTGTCAAAGAAGCGAACACTGTCCGCATTCTTAAATTGATCAACGTTGCTTAAGTTAAGTGGTTCAATAGGTAGAGGCTCAAAATGAGAAGGGTTTTTAATCATGGACGTGTCCGATGTATATGAAAAGTCTGCATTAATCTTGGTGGACTTTATCTTTTTTTGTGATTGAATAGACGTAGATGCGACGCTGGTTAATATTTTGGGCTTTGCTTGATTTTTGCCTCCCGGCTTTCGACCCCTTTTTTTCGGTTGTTTTAGTTGGATGTCAAAATTGTCTGCTATCGAAGGAGGACCTGAGTCGTAGTTAGACACATTACTTATAAAATCATTAGTTATAATATTAAGGTTATGTGTTGTTATATTTATATTTTCATTTTTATTTAAAGCTGGGGCTGGTGTAATTGTTGTTCCTGATGGAAGATTTAATAATGGAGAATCGTTGCTAAAGCTTTCAAAGGACTTTTTGCCCACATTTAAATTATTTTGTACCTTTTGTTTCGATATTTTCTTGAATATATTTAATTTACTTCGGTCCGGTTCACTTGTAAGTTTTATTTCTTTTGAAAAATCAGTTCGATTAAATGAAATGTCATTATCTCTATCTGGTTGTAATGAATCTTTATTTTCAACGTTTGTCGTGGACCAAGTATTCACAAGACCTTGAACCTTGTCTGAAGGTTGCGCGAAATGTACAAGAGGTAAACCAGGCTCTATGCTGGGAATAGACACCAATGGAATTGTGTTTGGTAAAGTTTCTAATACTTTGGACGCTGATAAAAACTGCCGTTGCTGTTTTTGGCTTTTTTGTTGCTTTTGACGTTGCTTTGTTTGCTTTTTAATATACTTTTCGAGCTGAATCCGCTCAGTTGACCCGTCTGGCAAAGCCGAAATCATGCCGCGGCTAAGATTTTTAATAGATTTTTGTAAGCCTATTAAGCCAGCTTCATGTTGATTTTTGGACAATTTTTGAAACATTTTAAGAGTTTTTTTGTGAGCCCTCTCTTGATCATTTTGCAGTACATCCGTTACCTTTTTTTTTTTGTTTTTTTTTGCGGTCTTTATGTTAGTCGCTGGTGGAACTATCGAAGTACTAACTTTAAAATCAGTGATGCCCTTATTGCTGTCAGATGAATAGTTTTGATGGAATATTGGGCATTTCTCTGCAGTTTGCGACTCTAAAAAATTATTTTTTTTTGAAACTGAATTCTCATCGGATTCTGGAAGAACATCAGCTTGTGTTTTTGCGACAGGTGCTATGGGTGGAGCATCCAGTCCTTTGAACTTATCTAAAATTATGAATAAATAATGATGTATTTAGTTTTTGTTGTTTTATACCTAAGATACACTATTTGTTAGATTTTGGTAAATCATATTTTAGTATGCTCAAGTTCAAACCTTAAGCTCTTTCTACAATTTTTTTTTAATATTAATAACTTAACTTCAACAATTTATCACTGTCTAATAACTTGCTGGAAATATGTTATATACATACACTTATTTTTGAAAGTTTTTGGGACTTACAGACACCACAGCAAAGTTTCTGACTTCATTTTTTAGCTCATATCTCCACTAAAAATCAAATGGAATACAATTATTCAATTCAAAGCCGTTTAAAATCTTAAATAATCTCTTTCTCTAAAATGATCTTATCGCACACGGATGTATGCATTAGATATTTCGTCAATATATATTAAGGTACTAATTGGAACACGTATAAATTCTGAGAGCTTCGACAAACCATACTCGATAAAGCCGGTTAAATTATTTTAATTTTATACAACTTGTAACAAATCACTTAATCTAGACTACAACGGCATGAACATAAATAATTACCTTTTTTTAATTTTTTCTGCATTAATGATTTGTGGTTTTTTTTAGCTTCTCTTACCAATAATATCGGGAACAAATGCTTCAGGTAGTTTTCCTTCTATTGCCGGGGAAATAAATCCTCCAGTCGTCATAACGACGCTGCTGATTTCCTTTAATCTATGGTCTTCGTGTTCAAAGTTATCCCTAAAAATCGAATTTATGGTTATAGTTGATTCGGTCTGGGCACACCATTTTAGTGTGCCAGTAGCAGTAATATTATCTTTAACATCCTTCAATAACTTTGTTGACAATGTCTGGCATTCCAACGGCGATAATGTAAAATTTTCTTGGGCAGATTTTTCAGCGCTTCTTGTACACGTAAGCGAAGGTAGTTCTGGTGGAAGCATTGGAGGCAAATAGTCAAATATGTGGACAGGTCTTATCACAGTCTCTGTACTGCCAGGCTTTAAGAAATTTAAATTTGAATTTCTTTTGACTGGGTATTTGGGAACCTCCCGGACGAATGGAATTGGCTCCACGTTGCCAATATAATCCAATAGTTCGTTAATGTTGATATTAAAATTTCTTAGGCTCAAAAGAGCATCCTTCAGATTGAGCTCAACGCGATTTGCTACAAAAAAAAAAATAACATAGTCATAGAAACACGGTAGCAGGCTCAAGTGTGAATGGCGTGTATAAACACAATTTAACTACTGCGTGCCTAAAAAAACATAATTTTAAGATACTTTCGCTGTTTTATAACCAATAAAATTTTTGACAGAGATTCAGTAATCAAAAGAATTTTCTGAGTTACAATTGCGAGTAGGTGGATTGGAGATGCTTCCATTCTGCCTTCCCGATGCATATACAGTCTGTCAAGAAAGTGTTTTCGCGTAAAGAAAAATTTATGTTTTTTCACTTCACAGAGAAAAATATAACTGTAAAATGGCTCTTACATTTTTTTTTTTTGAAATTTTGTATGTATTATTTATTTATTTTCTATAATTAAATATTTAAAACAATATGATTATTCATTAATAAAACAAAAAAGCTATAACAAAAACAAAAGAAGTCTAACATTATTTGACTGTCAAAAAGTGTTTTCGTCTTTAAGGATTGGGTAGTACCATAAAGCTAAACTTATGAAAAATATTTTTTAATATTTAGTGTGATAGCCCTTGGCTGTTACAACAGCATTAAGTCTTAGAACTCATTGAATTTACCAATTTTTCTATGTATTCTATTGGTATTTTACTTCTAAAATTAAACTTTTTAGCATAGGCCGTGATGTGGGGCGTCTTTGTGCGACCTTCCTTATAAGATACGCCCACAAATGTTCTGTTGGGTTGATATCTGGGCTCTGTAGTGGAGTGCCAATAACTTTTCCGCAGTTATATAGCAGCCACAGTCGCACATTGGAAACTTTATTTTTGGGATCGTTGTCTCGGTAGAACTTAAAGCTGCGACCAAAACCAATTTTATTATTGCATTATTCTATGCAATGCTCTATGTGACAGTTTTGGCGGTCTTCCATTTGCTACCTTATTTTCTAGTCTACATTTAGTTTTTGCCCGCCGTACTTTATTTTGGACAGTTCTTTGTTGGAGCTGGAGCACATTGGCAATGTCTGTGGTAGATGGTTGTAATAAACCCGTTGGACGACATCAAACGGTAGTCTTTACCAGGCATTTTGATTAATTGTTAAACACGGCTGTAAGTGCCTGCATTTTTGCTTTTGCTTTAAATATGCGCACATGATGACCTGTTATGCAAAAAAAACTGTAACTAAAACTGTACTAGCAAAAAAGACGAAAGAATGCAAGAATAGCAAAGACGAAAACATATTCTTGACAGTCAAATTGAGTTAGAGTTAATTGGTTTTAGTTATAACTTTTTTGTTTTTTAATGAATAATCATATTGTTTTAAATATTTTATTAAGAAATAAATAAATAATACATAAAAAATGTCCAAAAAATTTTAAGAGCCATTTTAAAGTTATATTTTTGTCTGTGGAGAGAAAAAACATAAATTTTTCTTCACGCGAAAACACTTTTCTGAGAGACTCTATACAGAAAAACATTTCAGTCGGCTACAGCAACAAACATCTAGCATGTCAAAAAAAAGAGCACAACTCGCCGCCATAATAAACAAAACATTAGTTAACTAAATGGTAAACATACATAAATATGTAATCGCTCAAATAAGAGGCGATATAATTTAATTGATTGTAATGTATCGATATTTTTATATCTGTAGAAAATGAGTTAAGTCAAAAATGCTTTTTTCCCTACATATTTAATACGAGCCTGTGCAAAAAAAATATATAAAACACTGCACATATGTATATATGTAAAAAGACATGTGCTAAAATAATACAGAAGTGTTTTATAGTGTAATTCCGATATTCTGTTTACATATGATAGAATATGCAAAATTAATGGTATGAAAGCGTATTTACCGTGCTCAGCTTGACTATGCAGATCGCGGGCCAGTTCATGTATAAAACGTTGCAAAATATCTTGTAGCAACTCCAAGGGCGCATTTTGAGTACTGCTATATCCAATTGTTTGAGCTATTTGAGCTATAACAACGCCAAGCATATCACAAGTATATTTTTCAGCCATTGTTAAAGAGCTAGACGTTTTAAGCAACTATTTATTGTAATTATGCGAACGAAGAAGTGTTGGATAACGTAAGTTTATAGAAGTTGCACACACTGTTTTTCCGCCGCAGTTATCGATTTTTAACCGAAATTTATATCGCATATAATAATTAATTTATTTTGTAGCATTCGCATTTTAAACGCTGAAAGGACATTCTATCATATAAAATATTGCACATATCGATACTTTTTAAAGATTTTTAATCTAATTCAAAATCATACATTTATCGAAAAATTAAGTAAATCTGACTTTACAAAATTAACTAACTTATATATATGTATAGCAAACAAATGATGGTATTTTTGAACTTTATGTTGTGTTACAATTGGAACTTTTTTTTATAAAAACAGAGAAAAGCAAACGTCCCTAAAATAGTTCTCCCATGCGCTAGTATAACAGATAAGTATTCGGCACTTTTTATATGACATCTCAAAGATGGTAAAAAAAATAAATCTTTACCTTAAGAAATTATTAAAAATAATTTCGTTGACATACTTTAGTTGTTAATTTTATGTTTGGAAGGAAAATATATATAAGGTGATTCGTCTGGTATACAAGACAGAACACAAATGAAATATTGCTTCAGGTTAACTTTTTTTATAGTTTTTGAAACACTTTTTAGTGAGTTTCCTTATGAGCCCTATTTGTACTGAAATCTCACGTTTGATCGACAAACATTATATTGTTGTTTTTCGTTGGATTCTCAATGAACAGCAGCATGTGTGTTTGTCGTATATTATCTAAAATTATGAATAAAAACATCTTGGGTGTTTGTTGCTATATCAAAAACAACAGCTTCACAATATCGGTACACATAGCTACGTGATTGTTCCGCGTGCATCATTGTCCGTTTTGTTTTGTGCTCTACGCCACACCTGGGATACTCTACTACAGCGATACAAACGGTAAAATATCGACTGCTGTAGCCAAAAAATAATCTACTTACAACGCAACAAACACAAAAGAAACTGCCATGCGAACAAAAAATACCGGCTAGTGGAAAAGAACTGACGTTACACCACCACCAGCGACTCACCGCAAGCTAACATTCTCGACAATTATTTCAATGAGAACGATATATTCTCTCTCTTGGTACAACTAAACAATGGTGGTTACCAGCAAGGCAGCCGCTGTTACAAAAAGGGAATTAAAAAAGTCAATGACAGGGACAATATCCATGATGTGAAGCCATTACGTAGAACATATGGACGCAACTGGCTTGATTTGAAAATTAAAGTTGGGAAAGACCAAGTCCGTTAAGACAGTTACCACATGGTAGTAAAGATTGTGGAATACTATACGCCATTGAAACTTTAGCTTCATCTTCGACTCTGTTGGGGTTGAATATTTTGTAGATGAATATTTGGACACTTACCACTTTCTGTATGATACCTAAAACGCAATTATCAACTGGAATGCTTTTGCTACTGGACATACATACTTCTAAAAGTCATTTTTTTCTTGCCCATAAACAATACTATTTTAATTACTTTTTTAGAATGAGCTAACATAGATTCAAATTTAGCGCTTCTTCCTTACGACCCATTACCGCCCAAATAAAGGCAAACCGGTCTTGTGGAACTTACCAAATCTTATGTATTTTATTCGATGCAGTTTGTGCAAGTCTTTTTTGTATTGTTATTTTTTTTGTTGAGGCATTCTTTACAGATTCACCAATGTACTATGCGCTTTTTGATACTTTTTGAAAATTGGAATGTTTATAGAGACGTTCTCCATTATGTGACCGTTTTTGCTTTGTATGATAATCGATTATATGATATTATGTTTAAAATAGCCCATTTATTTTGCTAATGTGGTAGACTTGAATAATTATTCAATAAGCAAAACTATTAAACACATCTTAAGGTATTAAATCGACTTTTGCTTGATACTGTTTATTGTATTATTATTATACTATATGATTTCCTAGAGATAACATTACACTTTATTGAGGTTAATTTTTTATTTTAATATTTGATTGTTCACAATTTATTTTTCACGATATAAAGGTTTAAAAATATGTCAACATACTATTTTCGTTTAACAAGCGTTTTCACTTAGTCTTTTATGTAATATTAAAAAGTTTTTTTTTATACAGTACAGTAACCTCAATAAAAATGATGTTTGATTTAATGGATATTTGGCTAAACCATTTGATCAGAAGTGTCCATAATATGTCTTATTACATAAAGCAACAAGCGTTTATTAATAAACTATCCAACTGTAGTACAATGAAACACGGTTGAACTTTTTCCTTCAAAATTTACATTTGTTTTATATTTACTCAGCAAGCCTTTGCAAAGGTAGAATATGTATGTAAATAATGCTATCAGATTTTTGAGAACAGAATGGCATGATTCTAGAAGTTGTTATAAATGACAGCTTAAGCTTCACCTTGAACAACTAAAATTAAACAATTTTATTATTAGATAATTTATGATTAAATTATAACTTTCAAGCTTTCTAATAATATATGATGGTAATTTCATTTGTTCATATTTTATTAATGTTTCCTGCATTGAAATTATTGCTTTAATTATCTTCATGGCTTTTCAATTATTCTAAATTATTGTGCCGGTACCGACGAAGGCGAGCACTATTTTCTATTTTTGGATCACCTGGTGGAGGTGAAATGTCATTTTTTAATAAAGGGTCTGAGTTCTGTTTCCAAACTGTATTGATTCTGTTATCTTCAGTAAGTAATGAAACTGATGAGGGATTAGCCATTTCGTCACATAACGCAATTCCATACTCAGCCTTGTCTTCTCCCAATTCATTGGCACAATGATCGGCTTTCCTATCATCTGTAAGATGATCATCGAAATTGCTCAACATAGTTAAAGGAATTCCACGAGTTCTAAAATTCATTTTGATCAGTAAAGATGCAATAAATCTTAATTAATTGACGTAGACTTACCTATTTGAGTTTCGAGCTTCTGGTCGTTGAAACCGTAAATGTAACTGTGTGGTATCAGTCACATATTTTCCTTCCGAAGACTCACGACGTCGCCGCAAACCTAAATATATTAACCTATCGTTATTTTTGATCTGTCAATGTATATTGTACTGCTGTCTTAGGAAATTTGGAGCTATCTAAGAGTTTTCATTCTCGCATCCGATTTTCATCGTAATTCCTACCCTAAAACCTTTTACCTATATATATATATATATATATATATATATATATATATATGGCTTGGTTCACGATTATTTAAACTACTTCTTCTCCCTAAACAACAACAGGCGTTCTCCTAAAAATAAAGGGCTACCATAGCATGCAGCTCTCATTTATATATATATATATATATATAACAAATTAAAATATTGAGTCAAGCACAATAAAACATAAAGCCTTACAAATGTTACACATTTGTTATGCATTATAATTATACTGAAAGTGATATAAAAAGCTATAGATCTTTTTTCATTCAAACTTCCACCCAGATGGTGTCAATTAATCAAAGAGTTTAAATGTATTATGCTTTATTTTGTAAGCTAACTGCGGGAGCATACCTGGTGTTAAGTCCATGATTTTTGGAGGATTTTGTAGCACACTTGAATAATTTTTACTTTGGTCAAGGGAATTTATGAAATCTGGAATGGGTTTTTGTACACCTTGACCTCCAGCCGTTAATGATGTTCCCGCTGTACCAACTCCAGCCCAAGAAGCACATTTTGATTGACGAATATTATAGTTTAGTATAGGAATCCTACTGGGTGTACATGTTAAAAGTCCACATCCACCAGGTATGTTATCTAAGACGCCGGCATCGCCTTCTATAACTCTTGCAATATTTGAGCCATCAAATTGAATTTGATTGACAAAATATAACTCCTGTCTCTCACCATTTTCGTTCAATTTAACAATGGCATCTCGCGCTCCATTTTCCTCTTTGGTTAAAGGTATAAAATCTACTGATGTACTCTCTGCAGTTTTTAGATCATCGGGGATCACTAATTTTTTTTCGGTTACTGTATCTTTGTTATCATCAGATGAATGTTTGCACGAATTACTTTTAGATATTTTATGAGTAGTTGCTGCTAAAGCATCGTAATACACAGATTCGCCAATGTTTAGATTTTCTAAAAATTTTATTTGTTATATTTTTGTATATCAAAAATTTATGGGGAAAAAATTTATTGCATTACCTTGTGGAATGACGCGTATTTCAAGCCGTCCACTAACACAAGCGTCGTTGCCCTGATGCGGTTCTTCTTTAATGAGATTGGTGGATCGTTTGTCATGACAAGATGTTAGGTAGGGTGTTGTTGTAGTATCCAAGGAAGGTTGCGGCGGCAAGTTGCTCCTTTGGCAAAATGTTGTTTTGACACACCAAGGTACTGCGATTGCGTTTTTTAATTTCTTGTCGAATTTCCCCCGAATGATTGTTTTCAAGTTTTCTGTCTTTTGAAGCATTTCATTATTAATAAGACATACATTAGGAAGGCTTTTTCGATGTTTATCGTTAATGTGTTGACTTTCATTTAAATGGTGTGAACTGATGTCAACAGTACCATCCCGTATTAATTGCATATTAGGTAAAACATCCAATGCCTTTTGATAAGATAGTGGAGCAATTTCCGAACAAGTTTGTCGTACACAAACGTTTCTTGCAATATCCATCCGATATACCTGTGGTGAAAACGGTAAAGAAATACATACATTATCAGTGACAATATACCAAAAACATAAATGTTTATGTAAATTCTTAGTACAAGTAACGTATGTGTGTGTCGAAATAAACACATTTATATATGTAGTCGGGTTAAACTATAAATCATTAAAATATAAAATACATATTCAAAGTATATGTATGTATAAAAATCCGTTGGGAGTACAAATGCTTAAACTACATACATAATGCGACTTTAGTAAATAAATTAAAATTTGCCTGCATGTTGTAAAATTTTATTTAATTTATACTGTATGTTTTTAAACAATAATCATATTTTGTGCCATGGGTGATACAAAAAATGCGCATTTTGTTTATGAAATGCTATATTATTATTTTTTTTTTTTTTTTTTTAATATACTTACAGTGTCATCAAATGCTGCTTGTTGAACAGCAGGTGGTTTTAACTCATTACGTAATACATTACCCATTGCAGGTTCGGACCAACAGTGCGGTATAGACATTTGTAAGGTCTCATAATTTTCAATTCCTGCTATATTCAGTGTATATCTATTTTTTGGAAAAACAATAAATTTATTTTGTATGTTTTTTATATGCGTGCGTAGCTGGTTGCATAATCACTTTCAGAGGGGTAAGACATTTGCTTTCTTTGAGCACATAATTAAAAAACATAATCATAAAAACATAACCAGACCGATATTTGTCTTTAGTAAATCCGAGAACATAAGATTAAAAAGATTATACCTGTCTAACTTCTTATGTACCAAAACAACTACCCCGAAAGCAAATCAAATTTTAACAAATAAAAGTTTATCAAAACGATTTTGTCTTGTAATATTATACCATTAAAACCCGCTTGTTATACAGCGATAAGATTACATAAGTAACTTAAGAACCGTTAGCAGACAAGTTCGATAAAGAATTAAAAATATTTGATCACTCGGAGTTTTAAACTCAACTTTACTAGGGATTTCTGTGGCACCCCTGTTTGTAATGCTATGTGAATACAATAATAAAATGTTTTCACTTACCTCTTAATTGTACTATTCTCGTATGGATCTGCTTTTAAAATACTTTCGGCTAAGTCGGAGGTTCCCCGTAATAACGGCAACAGCACATCCGCTTTAGTTAACTGATCTAAATTTGGTTGTGACTGTGAGGCAAGAGATTTAAATAATTTTTAGTTCTGATAAAAGTTGGTATTACTTAATAATAAAAACATAAATAAATGCTAAGGTTAAAACCAAAAAAAAAATTCTCCTTAACATATACCCGCAACTGTAAAGGAACTTATAACATTCCACATTATATTATATATATATTATTCTTGCTCCATATGTAGCTTATATCTGCATTTATATTAAGTAATAAATAAAATAAAATTTAAAGTCAATAAGATATTTAAAGCCCTATTTCCCTCCTGATATCAGCTAGTATAACCCCCCTTTTGTTTAATGTTCGTTAAATTTACCTGAGGCTCTTGCTTCCATTCATTGTCAGTTGTGTCCTCAGAATCGTCAAACTGGCTCTTCCATTGAGAAGCCAAGGTAAGCGCTCCTCCTCCTTTAGTTACCTGTTGTAGCGCGGAAACATTTTCGTCATCGATTAAGGCAAATTGGGTGACAGAATGGTCGCAAGCCACACTGCTTCGAGCCGTAACAACGCTTCCAGGGAGAGCAGCTGTCGACCCTCCACTACTTAGACGATGTGTACACGTACTAGCTCCAGTTCCACCTGTTGAAGATAAGGATGGGCGCAGACTTGTGGATGTTGCTGAGCGTCGATTGGCTGGTGGTATGGTAGTGGTGGGTAAACCAAAAATTTGTTCACGTTGACAATTATACTGAACCATTGAGCTACCACCACCACCACAAGTATAATTAAACTCCTGGTTCTCTTGGTCAATCGATAACGAATGTTTAACACCTTGCGATGGGAT
The DNA here is from genome assembly GCA_035044725.1 of Scaptomyza caliginosa. Lineage (NCBI taxonomy): Eukaryota > Metazoa > Arthropoda > Insecta > Diptera > Drosophilidae > Scaptomyza > Scaptomyza caliginosa. Next base: position 10,323 of record JAWNNR010000959.1, on the reverse strand, counting down.
TTGACCGTTGGCGGGCGCTGCGGTAAGAACACGCAAACGACCATATGTTGATTTTTGGTCACCAATGTTAATGCTGCTTGAGGATCTTTTGTTATCGACGGAGCATTTTTCCGTCACTAGAGGGGCAACTTGACGATTGGGAGTAAGTTTAACAGCACCCTCAACGATTACTATATTGTTGTTGGTTTGCTGCTGTTTTTCTGCGCCAAAAGACCTGCATGTTGCTCCTTCGATATTAACATGTCCATTGCTTTTCTGCTGCTCCAGATCAGTATCGATTTCGTTTGTTTCTCCATCTGTGTTTCTTTTTTGACAACCATCACCCGTTAGTTTTTTTTGTGTTTTGGTTAACTGATTAACGTCGACAATTTTGCTTTCCTGGTACTAGTAATAAACCTCTTGATAAAATAATTTTACACATTTTTTCACGACAAGCAAACAGACTTACATATGCTGGAGCCGAGTTGTTTTGATTTGCGGATGTACTATATGAGCCAACCTGGGGTTGACATCGCTTTCCGTGACCTACATGCGTTCTTAATTGATTATTGGCATTAGCGCCAGAATGTGGTTCGGGATTCGACGAAAATCCTACTGTTGAAGATTTAATTAATGCGTTTGGAAGATTCGGAAGCACTACCGATGTATTTGCAACCAGGTCCAGTTGTTGCTGCTGTTTTAGTAATGTACTATTTTGAATCCCAGAATTAAGGTTTTGCAGCGCCAATTCTGCCGAATTTTTATCAACCTATAAATCCCAAACGTATATAAACGTATAAGTGAAGATTGAAGATGTGCTTGTTTTTTTTTTTAAATAATGATAATTGATCGAATTAAAAGATTGATTCTACCTTTTCTTTAATGTGTAGCGGTTCCGTTGAAGCCAATTGCGCAGTATCAGCATCGTTTCTCTTTCTTACCTATGTTAAGGACAACAAATTATGTACTGAATGGTAAAACATTTTACTACTCATACTTAAGTTAAATTTTAAAGGTTTTTAAAAAATGACCCAAGGATCTGAGGTTAATGTAAGATTTATGACGACGCAATACATGTCGAGTTTTGAATAGAATGCATGCCATGCTCATCCCTGTCGTCCGGCTTTTAATATCGAAAATACTTATTGGAATGCTCTTTTATGAAACCAGTCATTTAAAATCTAGCTAAGTTAACCAAATTTGGTATAATTTACACAGTGCTATTACAAGTCAAGACCACTTACTGTCCGGTTTATTTTTTGGTATAAAAGTGTTTGCAGTCGGTTGCATCAACGATTTCAACGATTCAATTGTTTTAAATATAAGGATTTGGTATGCTTACATATTCAGTACCGCTGGCATTTGATACCGCCACAGTCATTTGTGTGACGTTACCATGTAAAAATTCATTTTTCGCAGGTGTTACACACGCATTTGTTGCTGAGTTTATATTTCCAGCTGTGGCAGTATCGACTTTCTCCCAATCGTACGGATCTGCATCCTTTACTCCACGACGTTTCATGCACCGCTCGAATAGGCTGATTAACATCTATATTAGAAACCACAAAAGTAATTGCATTTTTTAAAAACCAAATTGTAGCGAGATGACACTTTACCGCATAGTCCGGCCGATCAGCGTAGGTAAGTGATTGTATGTGTTCCAAGAACTGTTTCAGGTCAGACGGAAGGTGTTTTAATAATATTCTATGGTCATATTTTTCTTTTGTTAGTCCAACTTGTTCCTTGTCTTTTATTTTTCGCCATGGCAACTGCCCATTTACAAATTCCACAAGCATGTAGAAAAGGGACCATAAGTCATCATGCCGCCCCATTTCCCGGTTTCGATGTGCGTTTATTGAGGCGTACCGAACTGTTCCACGAAATCCAGCCGCTGCTCGAGGACAACGTACCTCTCCCGTCCCCGTTGTATATTGACGGGCCAAGCCAAAGTCGAGCATGTAGACGCGTCGATAGTTATAGGGCAATCGACCCACCGAAAAGTTGCTCTATAAAAAAATATACATATATATAATATACAACCTTAAGCCTTTTAAAGTAAAAGGCGTGGTTATACCCCAAAGTACAAATTTTGATAAAGATATCAATATTTATTAGATGGGTAACATACAGGTAACTACAGAGGCTAAACTTAGACGGTTTTTTGTTGTTATTTATCAAGCTCAAAATTTGATTTACATATATAATTTGACAACATTTATTAATACTATAGCCAAAGTTGCCCGCATATCATGACAAAGTTAAATGTAATTAGTATAATATGGCCAAGCCGAAAAAAGATTACATAGACTTGTCGACCTTTCCAAAATGACTTCCCACTTTGAACCCAGTACACATTGTAGGAAACCCAACATGGATCAGAGTATTAAAATATTAATAAAAATTCTTAAACAATTTTAAACAGATTTATCTTTAATGTCATTGAGTTTACGATAACAAGTGCTATAATGGGTATTAGGGTTTAAAAAAATGAGAAAAATAATAGGATAGATGCAATGTTTAAATATTTGAAATCGCGACTAAAAGGGAAGCTACTGACAACTTGTATGCTTACTAAAACAGAAAAATTAGAGTATTTCGTGTAAAATATCAGAAAAGAAGGCTAACGATTTAAAAAAGTTTGCTGTTTTTCGAAGATTATAAGATCAACATAAAAAATTTTGCTTCGCGAAAGAATCACGTATAAAAGCAAATGCATAAATGTTCAAATTACAACTATAGAAGCTATTTATTTACAAATCTTGAATTTCTTAATGAGTTTTGTTGAAATACTTTCAAAGCAAAATAGTATTTTCAATAATTTAAAATAAAAAGTCTCTTGGTAATAAATTGATATGCACTAAAAACATAAATAGCGATATGGCTACATTTTCTTTGCTAGGAAGATTATAATTGACATTATTCAAAGACAAAGAAATTAATTTTGTATTATAGACGATTATTATTTATGAATAGTCTTTTGTTTGCAAATAAAACGATACATTCGGTCCGAATTTATTTTAAAATTTACTTACGGCCGCTTACACATGCATGTGTGCGAGCATCAATAATGTTGTATATTTAGCTTACCGGTTTTATATCGCGATGTAGAAAACCAACAGAGTGAATAGATTCTATAGCTTTTAGAATTTGAAGACCTAAACGGAGTGTTGTGCTAAGTGAAAAAGCGCCACGTGGCTGTGCTCGTCTCAGTTCGGCTAAGTTTTTGCCTTGAAGTTGCATTACAACGTAATTAAACCGATCATTTCGCCCACATCCAATAAAGCGACAAACATGTTCCTTTCCTTGCAGTTTTTTTAACACAGCCACTTCCATTTTCAGTACCTGCTTCGGTTGGCGAGCAGACTCTACCTTGAGTGCGACTTGTTCGCGTGTGATTAAGTCTTGGCCCTCGTAAATTTCACCAAACCCACCACCACCGATTTTTCGCACAACCTATCAATACAAAAAATCCTCCAAACGATTAACTTTAGTAAAAAAAAAACTTAAAATTGAATACCTTCCACCGCTCCTTTACCACATGTCCCGGCTGTAATAAGTCTTCTGAAGTCATTTTGATTGATTCCTTAGGCGCTGGTATATGGCCACTGGCAGCGTTGTTTTTTTTTTCAAACAAGGCAGCTGGAGATTGCGTTGTAGTCGATGGAACCTTAAAGGTCACACGACTTCGTACTCCTAAGCGACTATGTTTAGCAGGCAATGTTGCCGATCGCTGCAACACATTCGGATAATTGTTATATTTTTGATCCTCTAAAGCTGCACCGAAGACTCCAGTGCTTGATTCGGTTCGAATGTTTTGTATAAATAGATCATGAAGAGATGTACCTGGTCCAATTGATGGAGGAGGTTTCGACGGTGATGTTGGTTGTAAAAGCAACAGTTCTTGACCGGTTGTTTTTTTGGAGCTTATGTACAGTTTTTGTTCGTTCGAATCGATTTGGATTTGGTATCGGTCTTGCCGTTGCTCTCGCCGATTGTCTTTAACACGACCTGAACCGTCTTTGTGTGGATCAGGGACATTTTCGTCGTTTTTACTAAAGCAAAAATAAATAATTTAAGTTAAAAGCAATCGGCAAACTTCATTGTTTATATATTAGTATGTAACGTGCCCTTACATCAGACGTTTAAGCCTACATTTTACAATTCAAATTGCACATTTTTAGATTTGAATGATATTATGTCAAAGTAATTTGGTGGTGGTTTAACGTTTTTGTGTATTCTCGACAAGAAATGTTATACTTTTATTTTTCCTAAAAAACCTTGCAGCCTTTTTTTCATTGCATTGCATTGCAAGTTAAAAATAGTTTTATTTGATTTTAAAGTACATGACCATTATAAAGTGAATATAGACTATTGCTTTCCTTTAGAGCTACATTGCTATATGCGTATATATAACAAAAAATCGTATTCGACATCAGAGGCAAAAGGAAAAACACTTTATAATTAACACCACATTGGTTACGGTTTTACACAAAGTTAACAAAATTTAAATAATCAGTGGATTATTAAGAATACCTTTACGATTAAACAATAGCTTTTATTGTAATCCATAGCCATATAATAACTGCCTTTAAATGGTTGACTGGTCTATAATACAAAATTAATTTCTTTGTCTTTGAATAATGTCAATTATAATCTTCCTAGCAAAGAAAATGTAGCCATATCGCTATTTATGTTTTTAGTGCATATCAATTTATTACCAAGAGACTTTTTATTTTAAATTATTGAAAATACTATTTTGCTTTGAAAGTATTTCAACAAAACTCATTAAGAAATTCAAGATTTGTAAATAAATAGCTTCTATAGTTGTAATTTGAACATTTATGCATTTGCTTTTATACGTGATTCTTTCGCGAAGCAAAATTTTTTATGTTGATCTTATAATCTTCGAAAAACAGCAAACTTTTTTAAATCGTTAGCCTTCTTTTCTGATATTTTACACGAAATACTCTAATTTTTCTGTTTTAGTAAGCATACAAGTTGTCAGTAGCTTCCCTTTTAGTCGCGATTTCAAATATTTAAACATTGCATCTATCCTATTATTTTTCTCATTTTTTTAAACCCTAATACCCATTATAGCACTTGTTATCGTAAACTCAATGACATTAAAGATAAATCTGTTTAAAATTGTTTAAGAATTTTTATTAATATTTTAATACTCTGATCCATGTTGGGTTTCCTACAATGTGTACTGGGTTCAAAGTGGGAAGTCATTTTGGAAAGGTCGACAAGTCTATGTAATCTTTTTTCGGCTTGGCCATATTATACTAATTACATTTAACTTTGTCATGATATGCGGGCAACTTTGGCTATAGTATTAATAAATGTTGTCAAATTATATATGTAAATCAAATTTTGAGCTTGATAAATAACAACAAAAAACCGTCTAAGTTTAGCCTCTGTAGTTACCTGTATGTTACCCATCTAATAAATATTGATATCTTTATCAAAATTTGTACTTTGGGGTATAACCACGCCTTTTACTTTAAAAGGCTTAAGGTTGTATATTATATATATGTATATTTTTTTATAGAGCAACTTTTCGGTGGGTCGATTGCCCTATAACTATCGACGCGTCTACATGCTCGACTTTGGCTTGGCCCGTCAATATACAACGGGGACGGGAGAGGTACGTTGTCCTCGAGCAGCGGCTGGATTTCGTGGAACAGTTCGGTACGCCTCAATAAACGCACATCGAAACCGGGAAATGGGGCGGCATGATGACTTATGGTCCCTTTTCTACATGCTTGTGGAATTTGTAAATGGGCAGTTGCCATGGCGAAAAATAAAAGACAAGGAACAAGTTGGACTAACAAAAGAAAAATATGACCATAGAATATTATTAAAACACCTTCCGTCTGACCTGAAACAGTTCTTGGAACACATACAATCACTTACCTACGCTGATCGGCCGGACTATGCGGTAAAGTGTCATCTCGCTACAATTTGGTTTTTAAAAAATGCAATTACTTTTGTGGTTTCTAATATAGATGTTAATCAGCCTATTCGAGCGGTGCATGAAACGTCGTGGAGTAAAGGATGCAGATCCGTACGATTGGGAGAAAGTCGATACTGCCACAGCTGGAAATATAAACTCAGCAACAAATGCGTGTGTAACACCTGCGAAAAATGAATTTTTACATGGTAACGTCACACAAATGACTGTGGCGGTATCAAATGCCAGCGGTACTGAATATGTAAGCATACCAAATCCTTATATTTAAAACAATTGAATCGTTGAAATCGTTGATGCAACCGACTGCAAACACTTTTATACCAAAAAATAAACCGGACAGTAAGTGGTCTTGACTTGTAATAGCACTGTGTAAATTATACCAAATTTGGTTAACTTAGCTAGATTTTAAATGACTGGTTTCATAAAAGAGCATTCCAATAAGTATTTTCGATATTAAAAGCCGGACGACAGGGATGAGCATGGCATGCATTCTATTCAAAACTCGACATGTATTGCGTCGTCATAAATCTTACATTAACCTCAGATCCTTGGGTCATTTTTTAAAAACCTTTAAAATTTAACTTAAGTATGAGTAGTAAAATGTTTTACCATTCAGTACATAATTTGTTGTCCTTAACATAGGTAAGAAAGAGAAACGATGCTGATACTGCGCAATTGGCTTCAACGGAACCGCTACACATTAAAGAAAAGGTAGAATCAATCTTTTAATTCGATCAATTATCATTATTTAAAAAAAAAAACAAGCACATCTTCAATCTTCACTTATACGTTTATATACGTTTGGGATTTATAGGTTGATAAAAATTCGGCAGAATTGGCGCTGCAAAACCTTAATTCTGGGATTCAAAATAGTACATTACTAAAACAGCAGCAACAACTGGACCTGGTTGCAAATACATCGGTAGTGCTTCCGAATCTTCCAAACGCATTAATTAAATCTTCAACAGTAGGATTTTCGTCGAATCCCGAACCACATTCTGGCGCTAATGCCAATAATCAATTAAGAACGCATGTAGGTCACGGAAAGCGATGTCAACCCCAGGTTGGCTCATATAGTACATCCGCAAATCAAAACAACTCGGCTCCAGCATATGTAAGTCTGTTTGCTTGTCGTGAAAAAATGTGTAAAATTATTTTATCAAGAGGTTTATTACTAGTACCAGGAAAGCAAAATTGTCGACGTTAATCAGTTAACCAAAACACAAAAAAAACTAACGGGTGATGGTTGTCAAAAAAGAAACACAGATGGAGAAACAAACGAAATCGATACTGATCTGGAGCAGCAGAAAAGCAATGGACATGTTAATATCGAAGGAGCAACATGCAGGTCTTTTGGCGCAGAAAAACAGCAGCAAACCAACAACAATATAGTAATCGTTGAGGGTGCTGTTAAACTTACTCCCAATCGTCAAGTTGCCCCTCTAGTGACGGAAAAATGCTCCGTCGATAACAAAAGATCCTCAAGCAGCATTAACATTGGTGACCAAAAATCAACATATGGTCGTTTGCGTGTTCTTACCGCAGCGCCCGCCAACGGTCAAATCCCATCGCAAGGTGTTAAACATTCGTTATCGATTGACCAAGAGAACCAGGAGTTTAATTATACTTGTGGTGGTGGTGGTAGCTCAATGGTTCAGTATAATTGTCAACGTGAACAAATTTTTGGTTTACCCACCACTACCATACCACCAGCCAATCGACGCTCAGCAACATCCACAAGTCTGCGCCCATCCTTATCTTCAACAGGTGGAACTGGAGCTAGTACGTGTACACATCGTCTAAGTAGTGGAGGGTCGACAGCTGCTCTCCCTGGAAGCGTTGTTACGGCTCGAAGCAGTGTGGCTTGCGACCATTCTGTCACCCAATTTGCCTTAATCGATGACGAAAATGTTTCCGCGCTACAACAGGTAACTAAAGGAGGAGGAGCGCTTACCTTGGCTTCTCAATGGAAGAGCCAGTTTGACGATTCTGAGGACACAACTGACAATGAATGGAAGCAAGAGCCTCAGGTAAATTTAACGAACATTAAACAAAAGGGGGGTTATACTAGCTGATATCAGGAGGGAAATAGGGCTTTAAATATCTTATTGACTTTAAATTTTATTTTATTTATTACTTAATATAAATGCAGATATAAGCTACATATGGAGCAAGAATAATATATATATAATATAATGTGGAATGTTATAAGTTCCTTTACAGTTGCGGGTATATGTTAAGGAGAATTTTTTTTTTGGTTTTAACCTTAGCATTTATTTATGTTTTTATTATTAAGTAATACCAACTTTTATCAGAACTAAAAATTATTTAAATCTCTTGCCTCACAGTCACAACCAAATTTAGATCAGTTAACTAAAGCGGATGTGCTGTTGCCGTTATTACGGGGAACCTCCGACTTAGCCGAAAGTATTTTAAAAGCAGATCCATACGAGAATAGTACAATTAAGAGGTAAGTGAAAACATTTTATTATTGTATTCACATAGCATTACAAACAGGGGTGCCACAGAAATCCCTAGTAAAGTTGAGTTTAAAACTCCGAGTGATCAAATATTTTTAATTCTTTATCGAACTTGTCTGCTAACGGTTCTTAAGTTACTTATGTAATCTTATCGCTGTATAACAAGCGGGTTTTAATGGTATAATATTACAAGACAAAATCGTTTTGATAAACTTTTATTTGTTAAAATTTGATTTGCTTTCGGGGTAGTTGTTTTGGTACATAAGAAGTTAGACAGGTATAATCTTTTTAATCTTATGTTCTCGGATTTACTAAAGACAAATATCGGTCTGGTTATGTTTTTATGATTATGTTTTTTAATTATGTGCTCAAAGAAAGCAAATGTCTTACCCCTCTGAAAGTGATTATGCAACCAGCTACGCACGCATATAAAAAACATACAAAATAAATTTATTGTTTTTCCAAAAAATAGATATACACTGAATATAGCAGGAATTGAAAATTATGAGACCTTACAAATGTCTATACCGCACTGTTGGTCCGAACCTGCAATGGGTAATGTATTACGTAATGAGTTAAAACCACCTGCTGTTCAACAAGCAGCATTTGATGACACTGTAAGTATATTAAAAAAAAAAAAAAAAAAAAAAATAATAATATAGCATTTCATAAACAAAATGCGCATTTTTTGTATCACCCATGGCACAAAATATGATTATTGTTTAAAAACATACAGTATAAATTAAATAAAATTTTACAACATGCAGGCAAATTTTAATTTATTTACTAAAGTCGCATTATGTATGTAGTTTAAGCATTTGTACTCCCAACGGATTTTTATACATACATATACTTTGAATATGTATTTTATATTTTAATGATTTATAGTTTAACCCGACTACATATATAAATGTGTTTATTTCGACACACACATACGTTACTTGTACTAAGAATTTACATAAACATTTATGTTTTTGGTATATTGTCACTGATAATGTATGTATTTCTTTACCGTTTTCACCACAGGTATATCGGATGGATATTGCAAGAAACGTTTGTGTACGACAAACTTGTTCGGAAATTGCTCCACTATCTTATCAAAAGGCATTGGATGTTTTACCTAATATGCAATTAATACGGGATGGTACTGTTGACATCAGTTCACACCATTTAAATGAAAGTCAACACATTAACGATAAACATCGAAAAAGCCTTCCTAATGTATGTCTTATTAATAATGAAATGCTTCAAAAGACAGAAAACTTGAAAACAATCATTCGGGGGAAATTCGACAAGAAATTAAAAAACGCAATCGCAGTACCTTGGTGTGTCAAAACAACATTTTGCCAAAGGAGCAACTTGCCGCCGCAACCTTCCTTGGATACTACAACAACACCCTACCTAACATCTTGTCATGACAAACGATCCACCAATCTCATTAAAGAAGAACCGCATCAGGGCAACGACGCTTGTGTTAGTGGACGGCTTGAAATACGCGTCATTCCACAAGGTAATGCAATAAATTTTTTCCCCATAAATTTTTGATATACAAAAATATAACAAATAAAATTTTTAGAAAATCTAAACATTGGCGAATCTGTGTATTACGATGCTTTAGCAGCAACTACTCATAAAATATCTAAAAGTAATTCGTGCAAACATTCATCTGATGATAACAAAGATACAGTAACCGAAAAAAAATTAGTGATCCCCGATGATCTAAAAACTGCAGAGAGTACATCAGTAGATTTTATACCTTTAACCAAAGAGGAAAATGGAGCGCGAGATGCCATTGTTAAATTGAACGAAAATGGTGAGAGACAGGAGTTATATTTTGTCAATCAAATTCAATTTGATGGCTCAAATATTGCAAGAGTTATAGAAGGCGAT
>JAWNNR010000958.1:0-46937 GCA_035044725.1 Scaptomyza caliginosa | reverse complement strand
TTTGATTTATTTATTTAATTTTTTTCTCTATTTTTTCACATCCCACCTTTTGAATTCTTTGTTTATACATGTATTTCAGAGCAATTCACACAATACAACACACAATTTTTACAACTACGGCAACACACATATGTATATGTTTGTTAACTGACAACGGTCTCGCTGTTCATTCGCGATTTCGCTCACCCTGCCACTCGGCCGGCACAATTTAAACTAATGCTTCCGATTTGCGATGGCAACACACAAAACATCAATATACTGCTCTGCTCTTTCCGTGTCCGATGCCACACCGTGTTCAATTCAAGCAACTTTGCGCTACTGCAGAAACCGCAAACCGAAGAGGAACACATACACTGACTACACTGTGCACGGCCTCTCAACGGCCGCAGGGCGGAAAAAACGTTTATTTCATATAACCGGTTTCACGACAACAACAAACAACATCGCTAACAACAGCAGAAGCAACAAAAACAAACAACAGTCAGCAGCAGCTACAGCTTCAGCAAAGCGTTCTATTGGCCAATCACAAGTCGCTTGATGATGCGCATGTGTTGCTGTGGCATCGAATTTCCTCTGATTGGTCGGAACCGTAGCTGTAGCGATTCCCATAAAGGTCTTACACAACGCACTGTGGAACTTTACACTTCCAGCATGACAATAAATTTAGGTTTAAGCAACTTAAATTTAAAAATTTAAAAATTGCATTTTTAAATAAAAACACCTTAATTAATGGAATTTAGTTTAATTTTATACGCACAGTGCAAATTTGGGCATTTATTGCTTTACAAGTTCAATGCGCATACGTATACATACCATAGTAACTTGATCTCAAAGCGTTACGGTTGCCGTATCCGTAGCCGTTGCCGTTGCAGTCGCGCTCCGGCCAATCAGCAGCGTCAATACAGCACGCGTCAATATGTATTTGCTACCCCTTGCGAAGCGACGCGTCGTGACGCGACTGTGCCACACCCCCTTTGTTTTTCAGGAGATTAGCTTGAAGTGGATAAATTATGTTTTGGGTGGTGGCATTAAGAAACGCTTTGGTGGCGAAAGCGTTAATTGAATGCCACAAATTTCGCCCCGCATTTTAAGTGACAGTAAATTGTTAATGGGCTTAATCTGAAAAAATAAGATAACATTTTTAATATTAAATTTAAGCTGGAATTTGTACGTGCGTGTATTGTGTTTACACTAATGCGATTAAAAAGTAAAACAATGAAGTTTATAATTGTAATTCAATTTTTTAAGACTGATTTTGCTTTATTTTAGCGCACTTTAAACTTGAATTCAAATCTTCGGTTATAAATTCAAACTTTTTAATGTAGAAGTTAAGTTCTTGTGTACGAATTGGGATTTCTTAAAGATTTTGATTTAAGCATTTCGATTCTTGATCCAAGCTTTTGTGTACTTGTTTCAAGCAATGCAATACTTCTAAGATAAATGTCAAGTATTCACTGGCTTTATTTGGATAGGCAAGAAAATCAGAATTAAATGAATTTTTGTTTAAATATGTTATGTATGTAAAACATGTAATGTAAAATAACGGACGTTCTTCAGTTATTTCCTTTGCAGCGCTTGCAGCACATATTCTGTATTTACTTTTAAGTCTCAAAATTACTTTACATAGAATAATTTGTATTTAAATTTTTCGTGCTGGGATTCGGAACATAGATAATTTTTAATTTCGACGGGTTCCTTTCTGTTAAAGTAAATTTTGTAGTGGTTGCGTTTGAGATAAATTTGCATCCGTTCTTTTACTTGTGTATTAATACATTTATTTTGGATTGATATAAAGCAAAAGCCTGGTTTGTGCATTGCATATTTTAGCAATAATGGACTGGACTAACTTAGCTTGGTTTCCTATTTTAAATATTGAATTCAAAATATTAATTTATGTACATTTGAATTTATACTTATATATAGCACAAAACAATTCTTGCCATCTAGCTAACAGATATTTAAAGCCGCAAAAAAGGAACTTTGGTTTGAAATTAGTAAAAATGTCTCATGCCTCATGGCAAGTGCCGCTCAAACTGTGCAACTACAAATGTAATAAAAAATGTATCATGGAAAGTACTCAGGTTCAATGCCAATTTGTGTACAGTGGACCCATTGGCAGAAGCCCCGTCACCAAACTTCTGCAAGGAAGAGATAAAACTGTCAAAAGAGCACAAGGCCCAACTTGAGTGGGTCACACAATAGTCTTTGTCACTGGTTCTTGTTTCCAACAACAACAACCAGTAGCAGTTGGCTATACTTTTCTCATTCAACCAAGCACGAAGTAATAAGATCAAGCGAGCCAGCCATGTGTATGAAAGCGACGCCCACCACACGAGTTCGTAGCCAACAACCCACCCAGCACCCAGTTTGCTTGTTCTAATGTCTGCTTGGTACGCAGACAGCTCGTCTACATGACCATGAGGTTTTCAAGTGGCTACAATTACCCAAACTCAGCCCAAAACACGCCCCAATTAAGCTCGTCACACAAATCTGTGTGGGAAGTTCAATTTATAATCTACTCAGTCAATGCACTTAAAAAAAGAGCAACCAGTTGAACCCAGGACATTTTGCAAAACGAGGGAATCAAATCGGCTTAAATTCTTCCAATTGACTGACGTTTTTTTTTCACATCATATTGTTGTCGTGATGTCAATCTGCGAAGTAACATTAATTTATTTTGTAATTGAAATTTAATCCGCTTGTAATCGCAATCTTACGATAAAGTGATATGAAGCTGGCACAAACTTTCTGTCACATACATATAGATATTTAGTATGACAGTGGTCTTGGTTTTAGAAATATAAAAATACAAAAACATGGAAGAAGCCTTATAACCGTATTATTTTAGTGGAGTTAGGTTTAGGATAACACTAAGTTTTTTTTTCTTGCAATGCAACCAGGGTGCATCTTTGATCAGTAAGAATTATTTTCAGATCAAGTGTGCGTTCCCGCCAAATGTTTAATGCTATTTGTGGGGAGACGTCATCGTCAATCTTGGCACCAAAGTTTATGGCTTTAGTTTGAAAAAAGCTAAGTGTTGCAACATTTTTGATGCCATTTTTTGGGAAACGCTAAAATCTATAATTTTTATGTATAAAGTTTGGTGGCTCTATATACACGCTAAGACCTCTTGCCGTAGGAGTTTGGAAAATATATAAATTTACTGATTTTTAGTAATTGCATTTATCGAACTCGCAGCCCCCAGTAAGCGTGTGCGCCCAATCTTGAACCATTGTCATATGCACACATAGGCCAAAATATTTTCACAGTAACAGATCTCTAGCTCTAATGGATGGACATACGGTTAGACACAATGCAAACAGTGCACAAAATCCATATTATTCATTAATTTCGGTAATCTAATTGCTATTAAAACCACTTTTTTATTTAAATGTTTAACATATGGGTTCCGTCAGTTTTTAGTTGAAAATTATTTGACAACTCAACTCAACTCAACTTGGTTGCAGGCAAGCCTTTTATGACAAAATTTAATTTATTGCGACAGGCCCTCAGCATACAAATAATTTGACAAGGTAAGAAACCATTCAGCTACATTTGTGCCGGAGAGTTCGTATAATTATTTGAGCACTTTGTTGTGTCTTCTGTTGTGAGAACGTTTTCCAATGCAGCGTGCTGGCATAGCATTTTGTAATTGTTTAATTTCTTATCTAGATATGCTGACCCTTAGACCCACCAGGGCAGGTGACGCCTGCAAAACTTACATTTTATTAATTAGCTATTTTGGAACTGGTCCAACTGGCAAGGATGCGACGTTTATGGCCAACGCACTATTTTATGTTTTGTACTTTTATGACAGTTGACAGTTGAAAATCGCGTGTAGGCGGCCAAAATATTAAACTACCTATTCTGTTGCACACGCAACACATGTAATATATTATTGCAATAGCTCCTACATTGTTTTAGCTTATCTTTTCGTTTGTCGGCTACCACTGTCTACCTTCATAGCAGGATTGCCTCATTTTCTCTGCGTCTTTTTTTGTACTGCCTGGCCAGTGCCTTTCCGCCAATTGCTTCTGTTGGTTTGGACGCGCGTCTTAGTCCCTTGCGCAAGGTGCAGTTGGGAGCCTGCTGCAATTTGTTTGCCGGTGCAAATGATGCATTCAACAACAACATCAAGTGAAAACGACAGCTACAAGGCAGAGGCACCTGATATTCATGATTTCAGGCACATGCGTAACCTACGCCAATTTGGCTCTTCTATATTTCGTTGTCGTTTGTTGCGTCTTTTTCAACTAAAAATGTTTCGTGATGCATCTGCTGATTGCAAGGTTCAATACGAACGAACCCTAAATTAGACCGCCTCTGTTATTAGAAAATTTGCTGTATTAATTCTGACCGTTCTTATGCCTTAAAGTGACAGTCGGTAAAAAAGAAGAACAAGAAAAAATCAACTAATTTGGTCAGACGCTTTAGGCACCCACGCAATGAATACCCAATTTTTGAGCATAATTTGCAAGTTTGTATATTAGATGAACAGGACAGACAGTAGCAGTAACGGAAGATAAACTTTCTTATTAATGACCATAAAAACTGCCTTGCAGTCATATCGGAAGACTAAACGGCCTTAGGCACAAAATTGCTATGTTTCAAATATTATCCCAAGTCTAAGGATTGGGCACCCGAAGGCAGAGTTTTATTTTTATCAACATATATACAGAAAGCACATGTGTGGCGTTATGCCGCCACATACTAAAGTTAATCTAGATTTTATTTTGGGGTACTTAAAATAAATACTTTTATCAACTCTGGTGATGGAAGCCATGTAAACAATTTAAAACTATACGTTAAGTCAAGTTAACATAGAATGACCGGCATTGTAATTATTCTAGTCATTTCGATAGTAACATTGGTTAAATTTTCATTCTTAACTTTCAAGTCATGTGAACCCGATAAACTGATTTAAAGTTTTTTTTACTCAGGCCGAAAAACCCTTCAGGAAAAAAATTTAATCAAATTGTATAACGTTTTTATCTTTCTTTCTCTTACGAATAAGACTCGAAGGCTTCTAAACATAAAATGTTGTTCATATTCACTAAAAAATACTGAACTTACGTTATGATATATGAGATTAATTGGTTTTGTTTGTGACTGACTTTAGCTTCATTAAATTATGTATTGCTACGATGTATATTTTTACATAGAATCAAGACAACACCGCAATCCTGAAAATGGTATATTTACGGGGTATCTTTGTAAGTTAATCTTTTACTATTAACTAACTATTAACCATTAATAATGAAATAACTCCAAATATGCCTTGGGCTGGTTCCATAATGTCAAGATTAAGGCGCTGCGCTTATTGGGATGATGGAGAACACAAAAAATTTTATTTTAAAATCGTTTAGGCCATACGCTTTCTACATTTTTACAGCCAGTCGCCATTTCTGGCAAAAAATAAATAAACCTGCAGCAATTTTGATAGCGGCTTATAGTCAATTTATATCCAATATAGTCAATTAACAGCTTTTCACATCGATCACACGTCTGCATCAAAACTAAGCCACGCACACCCCTGACGCCCGACTTTTAAAATCTAAAGACATTCCTGGTGCATGTGCATTAAGTTATATAGAAACGCAGCGTCCACAACTGCCGCCTCCGTGCTCCCAATTTGTCTGCTTTGATGCTTCTTTAGCACCGGATTTTATAATGAATTTAGATCTAAGCGTCTTTTATTTGGACAAGAGTTATTATGATTAGAATCGAAAATTGTAATTGGGTAAATTAAAATCATCTATTTAGACAATTTATGGTTTTTTCATTATTTAATGTAAATTATCGTTTGCGACTAAATGGGCTAAAGTTAAACTTAAACTTTCAGTTGATTAGAAAAATAAGTTCTTATGCGACATCCTGTAGTCATTATAGTTTATAAAATCAACGCAATTATGCATAGATATACATGAACATATACGTTTAAATATACATATACATATACATATACGTATACATTTTCATATACATAAATGAACTTCTAGTGCGTTTAAAAAACGAAATCAATTTTCCGCTTGTCTAGGCATACGACGCCTTACTGGTGCGAAAGCAAATTTGCTCAAAAGTGTTAAAATAATCGTAAAACTGTGCCCTCTCATTAAATTAAAAAAGCATTGTGCTTTTGTATCTTTGGCTTGGTGCAATATTTTTACGAGCCACAAACACGCCTCTTTAAGGTGCAAACCAAATGAACCAATCTTGCAATGCTACGGCTTCAGTTCGTCTGCCGCCTGGCGGCAGTGAGAAACAGAATGAAATACAGTAGCTCGACTAATTGAAAAATTAAAGTTGTACAACGCCTAAGACGGTTTTGGTACTTATTTGTGTTTTGAAGCTTGCAGCAAAAAAAATTAAATAGAATTTCTAAATACTCTTGTAACAATGAATGCTTACTTTCAGGTATGTATAAAAAAACGTTATACGAGTATATTCAAAATTCATATATTGCTTAGTTCCTCTTAAAAAATTTAGATATTCAATCTTTATAAAGATATGCAGCATTTAAAAAAACAAACTATCATAAAATAAGGCAGCTCTGTTCACGTTCACAGCATACACGTTCAGAATGTTTGGGAAAAGCATAAATGATCGTATCAAGCTAAAAGAAATTCACTGACAGAGATCTTTAATTCGCTACTGTTTAAAATCACTTCTGTTTTTATTCAGTCGGCAGCAGTGAATATCCTTGACGGTGGAACACTTCTTACAACTTTGCCACACGCTATTGTCGTGCGCAGCTGCTGTAAACCTGTAAATTGTACTTGCCCCATGTACAGCCCAAACATAACTTTTTGCTGCTTTCGCTTTAATTTCTTGTTGATCAATTGGTAGGTGAGCAATCAACTCGCCGATCTGCCAAACATTGCGAGTTGGTTTTGAAATCAATAGCCTTGGGGAGCGTTTGCGATAAGGGTTATGTTCAATTTGCCGTCCCTGCACATCGCGTTTAAATTCACATACCATTCTTGAATATGCCAATCCGAACCCCGAAAAATTTTTATGTATATATTCACATGGTCAACTCATAGATATTATTCATGCAATATACTACCCGTTACAATGACTCAAACCACACAAAAGAATGACCAACTTTTTTAAATTTAAAAATTTATTGCCCTACACACATAATCAAAATCCCATCAAAACATAGGCTAAATCCAAACACGTAACATACTGCAATAATAAAGACAGTGAAAACAATAGATCGAATGAACCGACCAAAGCCGCACAAGAGATGAATTTACACCCCTGGACCCGTGGACTTGATACAGTGTTTACGCTTGGATAAATTTTGAAGGTGTCAGGGTAGAAACAGATTGCCATTATTACAAATGCGTCGACATCCCTATATGCTTGTGGTTTCGGATATTGTTTTAATATTTATTTCGTTATTGCCAGTTGGAAAGTTACGTATCATTAAATCGAGTCAACTATTGTTGACACAAGCGCTGACAATTCAATAATAATAGGTTAGAGTAATTGATGAGACGAAGTGTAAATTTTTGCGACAGGTGTTAGCTATGCCGATAATAAATTTGTTCAGAATTTGATTATTATGAAATGCACTGGCAGAAGCTAGGGAAAGCAAAAGCGGAAACTATAATGTAAAAAAAACATTTGCTGCTTATAAATTTTAACATATCATGTCTGTGTATCAAGTTCATTCAACTTGCGTAGGTTTTCGGTCCATGTTTAGCGCCATGTTGTTGACTTAATCGCGATCAATTTGTTAGGAGCGAAGCTGCACAGCATTAACGCTTGTCGTCCAAAAATTTTGAAGCTGCCGCTGTTCCTGAACCTGTTGAACACCACATTATTAAGAAATAAAACTGAAAACTTCATATAATTACATAAACGTTGGTCTCAACGCCCAAAGCAACCTTTTGAGTTGATCTCAGAGTACGTACCTGCCGATTTTAGTGGCACACGCTGTATGCTTACAGTGGCATGAATCTGAAATATGCTCATTACATTTAATGACCAATGCTAAATTTACCAGAACATTTTAAAGCAGTCGATAACCAACCGGAAGGTCTGCAAATAACAACACTACCAATGCAGATCTCTGGTCATAACAAAGGATATTAATAGTAGTCCAGACATACTGTTGTCTTAAACTACAATTATCGCCATTAACAAAAGCGTGCATGCAATGTAATTTTTGGATGTAAAATTGGATGAATTAATATATGAAAATGTATTTAAGAAATACATAATACAGGACGCACTTTAATTTGACCCATCAATATACAATGATCAATATACATCATAAAACTAAGGTAATCTTCCGTAAAATCCTTTTTGTATTAAATTCACAGATTAAATGGAAACTTGTATGTAAAGGTTTTTTATAGGGTGTTTTTATTTTGCGATTATCTGGCCTAAGCTTTATTTGCAAATGAGAAATGGATGCGGGCATATTTTGGAAAGTCAACTTCCATCGTCTTCTGAAGTTTCCCTTTATATATGTATATAAATTTATATTTTTATTAGATATACATATTGCTTTCTGGGAAAATTAAGTCCTCGTGTTAATGATTTATTCTTAAGCAAGTTATCTTATTTTCATAAAAACAGTTCCATACAGTAAAGAGCAAGTAACCCCTTTATTCCAAATAACTAACAGATTGTTATATTTACATTTAATAACGACGGTTTCTGATTGCTTATGTAATGAGTTGACACATTATTTATGACAACCATAAAATCATTTAGTTAAAAATAAATTTACTTGTAATTTGCCAGATTTTCAAATTGTATATCAATTTAATGTAATAATTTTTTTTTTTTTTTTTTTTGTAGGTTAGGAAGCTCAAATTGGATTTTAAGACCTTAGATTTGATAAATATATTTCATCGAAACAGTTGTTATCTAAAAATTATTTTAGGGAGATTGACCCGATTATGTTTAAATTACAACAGTGTCTTAAAAATTAAAATTTAAGCAATGATGCTTAAAACGAGGGCGATGATAGAGTCGCAGAATTCTTGTGATCTAAACTAATTTCCAAAAATCGCGCTTGGCGTATTTTTGTTAAATACCAAGGCCATTTGGTGCACGGTAAATGGATATGTATTTCACAGCTATCCGAACACTTTATGAAAACCTAAAGAGCAAACCAAAATCTGAATTACAATTATTAAAAACTTATTAATTTACTATAAAAAATATAACGTTTTTATTATGGTGAAATCAAAAAGGTAAAATAACTTTTGACATCTAGCTTAATTTGGAGCACTGTCACTCAGCTGGAATGTCAAAATTGGTCATACATATAACATAATCATGTATCACAATATCTCAGAGCTGTTTCCTCAAAAAGTGCGTGGTCCGGCATCGGGTCTGACTGTTGCTGTCGGCATGTTTTTTGCATTTCTCTGCATCAAAATGTATCCCGATATGAAAGATGGCATTGGCATGAGTAACTCCTTTTTGTTTTTTGGTATTATGTCGCTTTTAGCTACGGTATTTATTTACTGGGTACTGCCAGAAACACGACGACGCACACTTCTAGAGATCGAGGAGCAATTCCGAAAAGGAAGGCGCCATAAAAGTAATTCCGCTTTTGAAATGAAAGTTTTTGTGACTTAAAATACAAATTATTAAGGCGGGTTAATTCTTTTGGTAAAATTAATGTTACACAATTAAAACTCGGATAAAGCACATAAATATTGTAGTCAGTTGTGTTATTGAAAAAATAATGTATCTGGCCTCCAGTTTTTAAAAATATAATGTAACTAAAGGAAACGCATTTATATTGCTTTCTTAACCTTGTAAGTGCGAATGTGATAAGTAATTATGTTATATGCTATTAGGACCAATTTTGACATTCCAGCTGAGTGACAGTGCTCCAAATTAAGCTAGATGTCAAAAGTTATTTTACCTTTTTGATTTCACCATAATAAAAACGTTATATTTTTTATAGTAAATTAATAAGTTTTTAATAATTGTAATTCAGATTTTGGTTTGCTCTTTAGGTTTTCATAAAGTGTTCGGATAGCTGTGAAATACATATCCATTTACCGTGCACCAAATGGCCTTGGTATTTAACAAAAATACGCCAAGCGCGATTTTTGGAAATTAGTTTAGATCACAAGAATTCTGCGACTCTATCATCGCCCTCGTTTTAAGCATCATTGCTTAAATTTTAATTTTTAAGACACTGTTGTAATTTAAACATAATCGGGTCAATCTCCCTAAAATAATTTTTAGATAACAACTGTTTCGATGAAATATATTTATCAAATCTAAGGTCTTAAAATCCAATTTGAGCTTCCTAACCTACAAAAAAAAAAAAAAAAAAAAATTATTACATTAAATTGATATACAATTTGAAAATCTGGCAAATTACAAGTAAATTTATTTTTAACTAAATGATTTTATGGTTGTCATAAATAATGTGTCAACTCATTACATAAGCAATCAGAAACCGTCGTTATTAAATGTAAATATAACAATCTGTTAGTTATTTGGAATAAAGGGGTTACTTGCTCTTTACTGTATGGAACTGTTTTTATGAAAATAAGATAACTTGCTTAAGAATAAATCATTAACACGAGGACTTAATTTTCCCAGAAAGCAATATGTATATCTAATAAAAATATAAATTTATATACATATATAAAGGGAAACTTCAGAAGACGATGGAAGTTGACTTTCCAAAATATGCCCGCATCCATTTCTCATTTGCAAATAAAGCTTAGGCCAGATAATCGCAAAATAAAAACACCCTATAAAAAACCTTTACATACAAGTTTCCATTTAATCTGTGAATTTAATACAAAAAGGATTTTACGGAAGATTACCTTAGTTTTATGATGTATATTGATCATTGTATATTGATGGGTCAAATTAAAGTGCGTCCTGTATTATGTATTTCTTAAATACATTTTCATATATTAATTCATCCAATTTTACATCCAAAAATTACATTGCATGCACGCTTTTGTTAATGGCGATAATTGTAGTTTAAGACAACAGTATGTCTGGACTACTATTAATATCCTTTGTTATGACCAGAGATCTGCATTGGTAGTGTTGTTATTTGCAGACCTTCCGGTTGGTTATCGACTGCTTTAAAATGTTCTGGTAAATTTAGCATTGGTCATTAAATGTAATGAGCATATTTCAGATTCATGCCACTGTAAGCATACAGCGTGTGCCACTAAAATCGGCAGGTACGTACTCTGAGATCAACTCAAAAGGTTGCTTTGGGCGTTGAGACCAACGTTTATGTAATTATATGAAGTTTTCAGTTTTATTTCTTAATAATGTGGTGTTCAACAGGTTCAGGAACAGCGGCAGCTTCAAAATTTTTGGACGACAAGCGTTAATGCTGTGCAGCTTCGCTCCTAACAAATTGATCGCGATTAAGTCAACAACATGGCGCTAAACATGGACCGAAAACCTACGCAAGTTGAATGAACTTGATACACAGACATGATATGTTAAAATTTATAAGCAGCAAATGTTTTTTTTACATTATAGTTTCCGCTTTTGCTTTCCCTAGCTTCTGCCAGTGCATTTCATAATAATCAAATTCTGAACAAATTTATTATCGGCATAGCTAACACCTGTCGCAAAAATTTACACTTCGTCTCATCAATTACTCTAACCTATTATTATTGAATTGTCAGCGCTTGTGTCAACAATAGTTGACTCGATTTAATGATACGTAACTTTCCAACTGGCAATAACGAAATAAATATTAAAACAATATCCGAAACCACAAGCATATAGGGATGTCGACGCATTTGTAATAATGGCAATCTGTTTCTACCCTGACACCTTCAAAATTTATCCAAGCGTAAACACTGTATCAAGTCCACGGGTCCAGGGGTGTAAATTCATCTCTTGTGCGGCTTTGGTCGGTTCATTCGATCTATTGTTTTCACTGTCTTTATTATTGCAGTATGTTACGTGTTTGGATTTAGCCTATGTTTTGATGGGATTTTGATTATGTGTGTAGGGCAATAAATTTTTAAATTTAAAAAAGTTGGTCATTCTTTTGTGTGGTTTGAGTCATTGTAACGGGTAGTATATTGCATGAATAATATCTATGAGTTGACCATGTGAATATATACATAAAAATTTTTCGGGGTTCGGATTGGCATATTCAAGAATGGTATGTGAATTTAAACGCGATGTGCAGGGACGGCAAATTGAACATAACCCTTATCGCAAACGCTCCCCAAGGCTATTGATTTCAAAACCAACTCGCAATGTTTGGCAGATCGGCGAGTTGATTGCTCACCTACCAATTGATCAACAAGAAATTAAAGCGAAAGCAGCAAAAAGTTATGTTTGGGCTGTACATGGGGCAAGTACAATTTACAGGTTTACAGCAGCTGCGCACGACAATAGCGTGTGGCAAAGTTGTAAGAAGTGTTCCACCGTCAAGGATATTCACTGCTGCCGACTGAATAAAAACAGAAGTGATTTTAAACAGTAGCGAATTAAAGATCTCTGTCAGTGAATTTCTTTTAGCTTGATACGATCATTTATGCTTTTCCCAAACATTCTGAACGTGTATGCTGTGAACGTGAACAGAGCTGCCTTATTTTATGATAGTTTGTTTTTTTAAATGCTGCATATCTTTATAAAGATTGAATATCTAAATTTTTTAAGAGGAACTAAGCAATATATGAATTTTGAATATACTCGTATAACGTTTTTTTATACATACCTGAAAGTAAGCATTCATTGTTACAAGAGTATTTAGAAATTCTATTTAATTTTTTTTGCTGCAAGCTTCAAAACACAAATAAGTACCAAAACCGTCTTAGGCGTTGTACAACTTTAATTTTTCAATTAGTCGAGCTACTGTATTTCATTCTGTTTCTCACTGCCGCCAGGCGGCAGACGAACTGAAGCCGTAGCATTGCAAGATTGGTTCATTTGGTTTGCACCTTAAAGAGGCGTGTTTGTGGCTCGTAAAAATATTGCACCAAGCCAAAGATACAAAAGCACAATGCTTTTTTAATTTAATGAGAGGGCACAGTTTTACGATTATTTTAACACTTTTGAGCAAATTTGCTTTCGCACCAGTAAGGCGTCGTATGCCTAGACAAGCGGAAAATTGATTTCGTTTTTTAAACGCACTAGAAGTTCATTTATGTATATGAAAATGTATACGTATATGTATATGTATATGTATATTTAAACGTATATGTACATGTATATCTATGCATAATTGCGTTGATTTTATAAACTATAATGACTACAGGATGTCGCATAAGAACTTATTTTTCTAATCAACTGAAAGTTTAAGTTTAACTTTAGCCCATTTAGTCGCAAACGATAATTTACATTAAATAATGAAAAAACCATAAATTGTCTAAATAGATGATTTTAATTTACCCAATTACAATTTTCGATTCTAATCATAATAACTCTTGTCCAAATAAAAGACGCTTAGATCTAAATTCATTATAAAATCCGGTGCTAAAGAAGCATCAAAGCAGACAAATTGGGAGCACGGAGGCGGCAGTTGTGGACGCTGCGTTTCTATATAACTTAATGCACATGCACCAGGAATGTCTTTAGATTTTAAAAGTCGGGCGTCAGGGGTGTGCGTGGCTTAGTTTTGATGCAGACGTGTGATCGATGTGAAAAGCTGTTAATTGACTATATTGGATATAAATTGACTATAAGCCGCTATCAAAATTGCTGCAGGTTTATTTATTTTTTGCCAGAAATGGCGACTGGCTGTAAAAATGTAGAAAGCGTATGGCCTAAACGATTTTAAAATAAAATTTGTTGTGTTCTCCATCATCCCAATAAGCGCAGCGCCTTAATCTTGACATTATGGAACCAGCCCAAGGCATATTTGGAGTTATTTCATTATTAATGGTTAATAGTTAGTTAATAGTAAAAGATTAACTTACAAAGATACCCCGTAAATATACCATTTTCAGGATTGCGGTGTTGTCTTGATTCTATGTAAAAATATACATCGTAGCAATACATAATTTAATGAAGCTAAAGTCAGTCACAAACAAAACCAATTAATCTCATATATCATAACGTAAGTTCAGTATTTTTTAGTGAATATGAACAACATTTTATGTTTAGAAGCCTTCGAGTCTTATTCGTAAGAGAAAGAAAGATAAAAACGTTATACAATTTGATTAAATTTTTTTCCTGAAGGGTTTTTCGGCCTGAGTAAAAAAAACTTTAAATCAGTTTATCGGGTTCACATGACTTGAAAGTTAAGAATGAAAATTTAACCAATGTTACTATCGAAATGACTAGAATAATTACAATGCCGGTCATTCTATGTTAACTTGACTTAACGTATAGTTTTAAATTGTTTACATGGCTTCCATCACCAGAGTTGATAAAAGTATTTATTTTAAGTACCCCAAAATAAAATCTAGATTAACTTTAGTATGTGGCGGCATAACGCCACACATGTGCTTTCTGTATATATGTTGATAAAAATAAAACTCTGCCTTCGGGTGCCCAATCCTTAGACTTGGGATAATATTTGAAACATAGCAATTTTGTGCCTAAGGCCGTTTAGTCTTCCGATATGACTGCAAGGCAGTTTTTATGGTCATTAATAAGAAAGTTTATCTTCCGTTACTGCTACTGTCTGTCCTGTTCATCTAATATACAAACTTGCAAATTATGCTCAAAAATTGGGTATTCATTGCGTGGGTGCCTAAAGCGTCTGACCAAATTAGTTGATTTTTTCTTGTTCTTCTTTTTTACCGACTGTCACTTTAAGGCATAAGAACGGTCAGAATTAATACAGCAAATTTTCTAATAACAGAGGCGGTCTAATTTAGGGTTCGTTCGTATTGAACCTTGCAATCAGCAGATGCATCACGAAACATTTTTAGTTGAAAAAGACGCAACAAACGACAACGAAATATAGAAGAGCCAAATTGGCGTAGGTTACGCATGTGCCTGAAATCATGAATATCAGGTGCCTCTGCCTTGTAGCTGTCGTTTTCACTTGATGTTGTTGTTGAATGCATCATTTGCACCGGCAAACAAATTGCAGCAGGCTCCCAACTGCACCTTGCGCAAGGGACTAAGACGCGCGTCCAAGCCAACAGAAGCAATTGGCGGAAAGGCACTGGCCAGGCAGTACAAAAAAAGACGCAGAGAAAATGAGGCAATCCTGCTATGAAGGTAGACAGTGGTAGCCGACAAACGAAAAGATAAGCTAAAACAATGTAGGAGCTATTGCAATAATATATTACATGTGTTGCGTGTGCAACAGAATAGGTAGTTTAATATTTTGGCCGCCTACACGCGATTTTCAACTGTCAACTGTCATAAAAGTACAAAACATAAAATAGTGCGTTGGCCATAAACGTCGCATCCTTGCCAGTTGGACCAGTTCCAAAATAGCCAATTAATAAAATGTAAGTTTTGCAGGCGTCACCTGCCCTGGTGGGTCTAAGGGTCAGCATATCTAGATAAGAAATTAAACAATTACAAAATGCTATGCCAGCACGCTGCATTGGAAAACGTTCTCACAACAGAAGACACACGAAGTGCTCAAATAATTATACGAACTCTCCGGCACAAATGTAGCTGAATGGTTTCTTACCTTGTCAAATTATTTGTATGCTGAGGGCCTGTCGCAATAAATTAAATTTTGTCATAAAAGGCTTGCCTGCAACCAAGTTGAGTTGAGTTGAGTTGTCAAATAATTTTCAACTAAAAACTGACGGAACCCATATGTTAAACATTTAAATAAAAAAGTGGTTTTAATAGCAATTAGATTACCGAAATTAATGAATAATATGGATTTTGTGCACTGTTTGCATTGTGTCTAACCGTATGTCCATCCATTAGAGCTAGAGATCTGTTACTGTGAAAATATTTTGGCCTATGTGTGCATATGACAATGGTTCAAGATTGGGCGCACACGCTTACTGGGGGCTGCGAGTTCGATAAATGCAATTACTAAAAATCAGTAAATTTATATATTTTCCAAACTCCTACGGCAAGAGGTCTTAGCGTGTATATAGAGCCACCAAACTTTATACATAAAAATTATAGATTTTAGCGTTTCCCAAAAAATGGCATCAAAAATGTTGCAACACTTAGCTTTTTTCAAACTAAAGCCATAAACTTTGGTGCCAAGATTGACGATGACGTCTCCCCACAAATAGCATTAAACATTTGGCGGGAACGCACACTTGATCTGAAAATAATTCTTACTGATCAAAGATGCACCCTGGTTGCATTGCAAGAAAAAAAAACTTAGTGTTATCCTAAACCTAACTCCACTAAAATAATACGGTTATAAGGCTTCTTCCATGTTTTTGTATTTTTATATTTCTAAAACCAAGACCACTGTCATACTAAATATCTATATGTATGTGACAGAAAGTTTGTGCCAGCTTCATATCACTTTATCGTAAGATTGCGATTACAAGCGGATTAAATTTCAATTACAAAATAAATTAATGTTACTTCGCAGATTGACATCACGACAACAATATGATGTGAAAAAAAAACGTCAGTCAATTGGAAGAATTTAAGCCGATTTGATTCCCTCGTTTTGCAAAATGTCCTGGGTTCAACTGGTTGCTCTTTTTTTTAGTGCATTGACTGAGTAGATTATAAATTGAACTTCCCACACAGATTTGTGTGACGAGCTTAATTGGGGCGTGTTTTGGGCTGAGTTTGGGTAATTGTAGCCACTTGAAAACCTCATGGTCATGTAGACGAGCTGTCCGCGTACCAAGCAGACATTAGAACAAGCAAACTGGGTGCTGGGTGGGTTGTTGGTTACGAACTCGTGTGGTGGGCGTCGCTTTCATACACATGGCTGGCTCGCTTGATCTTATTACTTCGTGCTTGGTTGAATGAGAAAAGTATAGCCAACTGCTACTGGTTGTTGTTGTTGGAAACAAGAACCAGTGACAAAGACTATTGTGTGACCCACTCAAGTTGGGCCTTGTGCTCTTTTGACAGTTTTATCTCTTCCTTGCAGAAGTTTGGTGACGGGGCTTCTGCCAATGGGTCCACTGTACACAAATTGGCATTGAACCTGAGTACTTTCCATGATACATTTTTTATTACATTTGTAGTTGCACAGTTTGAGCGGCACTTGCCATGAGGCATGAGATATTTTTACTAATTTCAAACCAAAGTTCCTTTTTTGCGGCTTTAAATATCTGTTAGCTAGATGGCAAGAATTGTTTTGTGCTATATATAAGTATAAATTCAAATGTACATAAATTAATATTTTGAATTCAATATTTAAAATAGGAAACCAAGCTAAGTTAGTCCAGTCCATTATTGCTAAAATATGCAATGCACAAACCAGGCTTTTGCTTTATATCAATCCAAAATAAATGTATTAATACACAAGTAAAAGAACGGATGCAAATTTATCTCAAACGCAACCACTACAAAATTTACTTTAACAGAAAGGAACCCGTCGAAATTAAAAATTATCTATGTTCCGAATCCCAGCACGAAAAATTTAAATACAAATTATTCTATGTAAAGTAATTTTGAGACTTAAAAGTAAATACAGAATATGTGCTGCAAGCGCTGCAAAGGAAATAACTGAAGAACGTCCGTTATTTTACATTACATGTTTTACATACATAACATATTTAAACAAAAATTCATTTAATTCTGATTTTCTTGCCTATCCAAATAAAGCCAGTGAATACTTGACATTTATCTTAGAAGTATTGCATTGCTTGAAACAAGTACACAAAAGCTTGGATCAAGAATCGAAATGCTTAAATCAAAATCTTTAAGAAATCCCAATTCGTACACAAGAACTTAACTTCTACATTAAAAAGTTTGAATTTATAACCGAAGATTTAAATTCAAGTTTAAAGTGCGCTAAAATAAAGCAAAATCAGTCTTAAAAAATTGAATTACAATTATAAACTTCATTGTTTTACTTTTTAATCGCATTAGTGTAAACACAATACACGCACGTACAAATTCCAGCTTAAATTTAATATTAAAAATGTTATCTTATTTTTTCAGATTAAGCCCATTAACAATTTACTGTCACTTAAAATGCGGGGCGAAATTTGTGGCATTCAATTAACGCTTTCGCCACCAAAGCGTTTCTTAATGCCACCACCCAAAACATAATTTATCCACTTCAAGCTAATCTCCTGAAAAACAAAGGGGGTGTGGCACAGTCGCGTCACGACGCGTCGCTTCGCAAGGGGTAGCAAATACATATTGACGCGTGCTGTATTGACGCTGCTGATTGGCCGGAGCGCGACTGCAACGGCAACGGCTACGGATACGGCAACCGTAACGCTTTGAGATCAAGTTACTATGGTATGTATACGTATGCGCATTGAACTTGTAAAGCAATAAATGCCCAAATTTGCACTGTGCGTATAAAATTAAACTAAATTCCATTAATTAAGGTGTTTTTATTTAAAAATGCAATTTTTAAATTTTTAAATTTAAGTTGCTTAAACCTAAATTTATTGTCATGCTGGAAGTGTAAAGTTCCACAGTGCGTTGTGTAAGACCTTTATGGGAATCGCTACAGCTACGGTTCCGACCAATCAGAGGAAATTCGATGCCACAGCAACACATGCGCATCATCAAGCGACTTGTGATTGGCCAATAGAACGCTTTGCTGAAGCTGTAGCTGCTGCTGACTGTTGTTTGTTTTTGTTGCTTCTGCTGTTGTTAGCGATGTTGTTTGTTGTTGTCGTGAAACCGGTTATATGAAATAAACGTTTTTTCCGCCCTGCGGCCGTTGAGAGGCCGTGCACAGTGTAGTCAGTGTATGTGTTCCTCTTCGGTTTGCGGTTTCTGCAGTAGCGCAAAGTTGCTTGAATTGAACACGGTGTGGCATCGGACACGGAAAGAGCAGAGCAGTATATTGATGTTTTGTGTGTTGCCATCGCAAATCGGAAGCATTAGTTTAAATTGTGCCGGCCGAGTGGCAGGGTGAGCGAAATCGCGAATGAACAGCGAGACCGTTGTCAGTTAACAAACATATACATATGTGTGTTGCCGTAGTTGTAAAAATTGTGTGTTGTATTGTGTGAATTGCTCTGAAATACATGTATAAACAAAGAATTCAAAAGGTGGGATGTGAAAAAATAGAGAAAAAAATTAAATAAATAAATCAAAACTCAAATGGATATCTACTTTGCGTAGAACACAACTAAGATGATTTTATTTCATCCATCTTAAATATATCCAGTATTTTCTATAACAATATCCCAGGGCACCCTTAGTAGTCGGTTGTTGCTTGTATTAATTGAAACAAGTGTATCATTTAAACATATACCCAATAGCAGTATTTGATATAATTGCTATTTATTGTGTATTACATAGTATTGGATTGACATTGTAACGGCATTAAATGCAAAAATACTCAAATGGAACTGATTTATTTCCCTTTGATTCTTAATTTTGCATCGCAATGGTCGTGGATAGTCAAATGTAAATTGAGTTTCCGCCGGAATCTGCCAAACTTTAAATGAGGCCAAATTTTGTTTCCCACGGAGTAAACGACAAAATTCAATCAAATCATATGTAAATTATTTCTTTATCATGTCGTCTGCCATTATAGCCAATTGATTTTGAATTCTTTCTACCATACAAGCCACTTAACAACTTTTTTGACTTGATTAAACGTGGACATGAGACCGAAACACATTTGCTTGTTTGTTGTGTTGACTGTTATTTGTTTTTATGTAGAGAGGCAGAAGGTATTATGATTTTAAATCTTTTTAATGTGTATTCTATTAGACCAAAAAAAGTATAAGCCAATTAAAACCTTTGTCGATATCCAAGGTATTTCAACTTTGGGACAATATTTCTAACGATTAATCGTTTATAAATTAAACACAAATATTAGTTTACGTTTTATATCAGGTGCCGAGTAGTTTTTTATAAAACTTCTACACAAATATCACTTCTATATAAAGTGTCTCTTTCAATATTACTACCGTCAAATGTTCGTATAGGCAGTTAAGATAGGGCATGTAGTACTCGGCTTGCCTAGGATAGCTGTTATTTCTCTATTTAAAAGAAGAAGCCCAATGGGATCTTTATTTTACTGAAACAGAAGCTCGATGAACATATCATGTTTTTTTGTTGGAACTTATGTTAATTCTGTTTGACTAATTTGTATAGCTATTTATCTGTGTGTTTCGCCTAGTTTGCGCTGAAAGAAATATATATTAGTTTACCTATAATTCAATTAGTGTTTTTAAAAACCGATTAAGTAATGAGAAGATTGAAGAAAATCTATTTTTAATTGGCTTTATTAGCTTTGCATACTATGTCTACACATTATCCAACTGATAAACCAACCGACTACCATAATTTTAATGCTTTATTTAGATATAGATGTTTTCAAAGTTTCAAGACACCATAGAGAAATTGCACAAAACCAACAGTTTTAGAAGAAAAGAAAAAATACTTTTGGAGGCAGAATAAAAAATCATATTCAATAACTAAAAGTGCAAGAATCAGTTAAACATGTCAAAAATGTTATCGGATAAAACACAGAAATTACAGTTAATAAAACAAAACTCATTAAACTTACCATTCACATTTGATTCACAAATTATTGATTTATATGAGTTGCGTATGCGAGAATTTCTTTTTTATATATGTTGTTAAACAGAGAAGACTAAACCAAGAAGACATAAGTTGGGTTAGATTGACTAGCTGGTCGATTACTAGCTGGAAGGTGTTTTGAGGACAATCAATAAAAAGATAATTGTGTTTTTTGCTAATTGCTTAAATTTACTAAATTAAATTTTCGATGTATTGGGTGTTTCTTAAGCAACTTCGATTGCATTTTAATAAAAAAAATTGCGCAAAAGGGAACAGCTACAAATACACACAGAGTTAAAAAAAATAGTCAATTTAGTTAAGTACCAATTAAAGAGTATCATTTAAACAATTGGTTTAGGAGCAAAAGGACTATAAGTGCCAAAGATAGTATTTGAAAATGTTAGAGCTGTAAGCGCCGTTGAAGTATAATGTCTTATATCCTTGGCGAGGATATGTTTCTGCTTTTGACAATTTAATAATCATAAATCACGTCTTAATTCAAAGGGTGTTCCATAAAACAGGTGTTTTACTTAATGAAAACACATGTTTACGAAATGACATTTGTGCCTTTGTTTGTGTGTCAGAAATTTTGGGTTCAAATATAAGTTTTATTAAATAAAACACCTCAAGTTGTAATGCTTGTTTTTTACCACTCTTTGCAAAGAAACCGTTGCACCCTTTTATCCATTTAATGGGTTCAGGTAAAAAAAATTAAAACAACTTAATTTTGTTGCTTTAAAAGCATGCAGTTTCACATACGCTCAAATACATGGTGAAAAGTAGTCGAAATGTCAACTTTTAAGGACTTTGGGCCATTAAATCTTTTGTGTTTTCCATAATAAAATGATCTAGACGAAGTGCAAAGCCTATGGACCTAAGGGGCTGTTAAACTTTTTTGATTTATACGGTTCTTTGCCGCGCGTAACAGAGTGGCGACAGGTTATCCATGGAGTACTCCGTTTAACCGACGGACCATAATGACAGGAAGCGGAAACCACTGCGGGGGTGGCCTGCTGTCGTCAAGGCTTTCATTTGCATATTTTAGTATGTTGTTAACCAAATGAGCAATTGGCCAAAATTCGTTTAATTGTTTGACATTTGCATATTTCGTTGCACAAACTTAGCCAGCTTAACATGCAATGTGAATAAGTTAGTTTCCTAAGTTCTAGTTCCCGCTGTGCTAAGAGTTGTTGATAAGTAGCTAATTTAAGATATGTTCATAAATTCACTCTCAAAAACAGTGCAAAACTAGGCAAATGGGCACAACCCACAAGCCAATGCATATTAAAGCCACTGAACGCCACTGAATACGTTAAAACACTATACCATAATTTCTACCACCATTGGCTGCCTTAGAAGTTTTATGAAATAATTAGGTTTTATGTATTTTTCTTAGGTCTTAGCCGATCCGGTTTCCGGCTGATGAGCGTATGCAGAGATTTCGGAGAAGCCGTTAAAAATCTATCTGCGCAGCTGCCAACTCTGCCGGGGCGAGAGAACCTCAACATCACGACAAACAGAAACATTCATCAACTGCACCATACCAGAAGACGTAGATAGCAGCGGATAAAAACGCCTCATCGCGCGGTTTGATGACGTTCTCGCGTTAAATTTGATTACAATTCGACGATTGGGCAAAACTTAAGCTAAACCCATAGTCGTTTTTACGCAGCTTACGCAAGATATTTTACTCAAATTAAGAAGTTGTCAAAACCATTAAGGTAGATTTGGATTCTTACCATGCCACATACGGGTAAGTGGATTCAGTTCAGTTGGATCTGTTAAGTGTTTAATTGAAATCGGTTCAATTTAATTATTCTTGAAACAACCAATGTTAAATCAATTGAATACTCTTAACACCTATTTTAGATCGTGATTATTGCCAGACTTAAAATGAGCATCAGAACTATACACTTTATTTAATTTAAAAATACTGCCCAAAGTAGGCAAGTTTTTCTAAGTATGTAAGTAGTATGTGTGTATAACTAGTTTAGAGCTGGTAATTATATGGATATATTAAGGGATGGATTGTAAAAAGTGGGCCTAGACAAGCACCATTAAATTTATAGCTTAACCATATGACGCAACACAAGAAGAGAAGCCAGATCGTGCATTCGAACAGCTTGCCAGTATTTACTTGCGTTAACATGGCGTTTACCTAGTCAAATAATCCATAGAGTGTTTAGCATAATTGTAGATTTTTTCTTTTGCTGTGGATTTTTTCGCTGTAAGAACACCTTAAAAAACTTTATTTCCATGGCCAAGTTCAAAGACAAAAGTGTGTTCATCTCATTTAATCCACTTGCACCTATATAAGAAACGTATTAATTTAATGATTTGATACTAATTTAACTCTATCGAACTTTTAATTTTAACTTTAATTTTTTTATTTTTTTTAATATAGGTCAGGCTGGTGTCAATCAGTTGGGCGGAGTATTTGTCAATGGGCGCCCATTGCCAGACTGTGTGCGTCGGCGCATTGTCGATCTGGCGTTATGCGGTGTAAGGCCGTGTGACATATCAAGACAGCTGCTTGTGTCTCATGGTAAGTGTTTAGCTGGCTGGGGCCAGGTGAGGAGTACTTGGAATTAAATCCAGTAAAAGGCTTTTCTGCCCTTTTTTTTGCTAGGCTGCGTTTCTAAAATCTTAACGCGTTTTTATGAGACGGGCTCCATACGGCCGGGATCTATTGGAGGTAGCAAAACGAAGGTAAGTAGCTCTTGAAATAGTTTTGTCTTTCGGTCTCGTGGGATATGTCATATGTACGCGCTGTATAATCAGCAGATATTATATGAAAAAATCAAACTCACTGCAGTAAAAGCATCGCGTAAAGTGTATCAGATAATACAGCTAGCTTACATGTTTTTCGAATATTTTTTATGGACTTTTTGTAATGACGCTGTCGTGGGCACAGCGCAGCAAATCAATCACATTTGCTGCCATT
The DNA here is from genome assembly GCA_035044725.1 of Scaptomyza caliginosa. NCBI lineage: Eukaryota > Metazoa > Arthropoda > Insecta > Diptera > Drosophilidae > Scaptomyza > Scaptomyza caliginosa. The sequence goes on along the minus strand of JAWNNR010000958.1, from coordinate 23,440 downwards.
GATAAGGTGATAGCACGCTTTTGTAACTACAACTATCACAATCCTTGACTCAAAACAGCTGCTTTATTTCTCATACTCTATCAGCTACCTGCAGCTACCGTGCAGTTTTCATCAGTACTTTTTAAGGGCTAGAAGAATATTTATTTATCTTACTGCTAATTATGTCGAGCAGTTTGGCAACAATTGTAGCCCCAAATTGAACTTTTAGCTATAACATTTTATGAGCACCCCACCTTAGTCTGGACAACTAGTGCACAGTACTGTTTGCACTCCACTCCATTTATTTGGTGATTCAATAACTGCTTACACTTGCTTGAACAAAACGTGCATTTAACACCTACGTCAGGTCAATAACGAAGTGTCACCTAGGGGATGGATTTGAGGGGGACAGAATAGCGAGTGTACTGAACAAAGCAGGGGTAAGTTTTCTATACACCATGCAAGGCGCATTCGTGTTCATGATTCGATAAGATCTGTCATGTAAATTTGAGTAGCCTAAGGGGCGACTATGAAATAAAAAAGTATTTATGAATTTTTAATGAATTGCCGCGTCACACGTAAACGTTAAGCGGGACGAGAACGGCTTGTAGACCTCTCAAAATTGCTATGCAAATTAACATATGGATTGCTTAAAAACGATTGAGTATATACGTAGTAAATTAAGCAGCGAACGCGGCTGTTGGCTTATCCCCATTCGCAAATATGCTTTCTGAAGAATTTAAAATATATATAATGCTTAAGTTTCTACCATTGAAATGCACAGAACCTAAATTTTAGGGCATCATCGCTTTAAAATTGCACACGTGTTTAGGTTGTGCATAGTTTTATGTTGATATAGCAAGATATAAGATTATTAGTCTCTAAACCTAAAATGTTCTATTTGTTTTTTCAACAGCAAGTGGCCACGCCTACAGTGGTAAAGAAAATAATACGGCTTAAAGAAGAGAACAGCGGAATGTTTGCTTGGGAAATTCGCGAGCAGTTACAGCAGCAGCGTGTCTGCGATCCCAGCTCAGTACCATCGATCAGCTCAATTAATCGAATACTGCGTAACAGTGGGCTTTGGACAGACGAGATGACGTCAAGTCAACAAAACGCGGCAGCAGCAGCAGCAGCCGCAGCACCTTCCCATCAAATTCCTGCCAACGGAACCCTCTCCTCAAGTGGCTTTGCTAATCCCACAGCGATTTTTGCAGGTGTCAGCTGCGGAGCTGTAGTCCAATCAGCTACACGATTTACGCATTCTTCTGGTGCCCCGCCCACTTCAACCGTCTCAAGTGCGACAGCAATACGTTATACCAAACTGTCACTGTCACCGTCTCCGACGCCATCCACATCATTACTTGGTGGTGATGGGCTACTCCACAGACCAGCAAACAAGCTGCCTTTCACTCAAAGAAGCAATCACAGTCACAGTCTTAGAATGGCAAGTGCCGTCCCTAGCCAGTTAGGGGGTTTAGATCTTAGCTATTCGGCCCTGCACAAGAACTGGCTTTGGAATCCCTCCTTCTTCTATTACACCCAAGCGCACATGCAGGCGGCCCAGGTGACGGCTACAGCGGGCGGTCAGGTTTTGCCCTACAGCGACATCTTTATGCCACATAGTGCAACTAGCATGGCGACTGTTGCTGAGGATGCAGCCAAAGATTGTGCGGTTGAAGGTGGGTTCACTAAGTCCGAAAGCTCAATTGATCTTACCAAACCTGGTGGTACAGGTGATCTACAGAGTGACTGTGATTCTGGAAAATCTTCACCAGTTGCATTGCCGTTGACCTCAGCTAGAGCAAGAACCACAGATACGTTGAGCAAATGCAATAACAGTCGTAAACGAAATCCGTACTCCATTGAGGAGCTCTTGAAAATGCCAGAAAAACGTATACGACTGAGCACCGAGTCACAGGCGAGTTTGGAGGAATGCACAACCAAAAACGATAATCTTGAATGTATTACTTCAAGTTCCAGTTCCTGTGAGAGCAACAGCAGTATTACAATTTCTGAAGGTACAAACACGCTAACTAGGCCGCTATTAGAAGCAGCTGAAATGGAGGAGGAGTGCAGCGTTGAGGTAGTCAACTAAAACTTTAATAGGGTAACTTCATTTACTACAGTTAAAAAGAAAAAGAGTTTTAAACAAATGTGCTAAGCCTAGATTTATAAACGTGATAACTATTTAATCGAAATAAAATGTAAGCAATAATATTACGTGAATGTACATTAAAATATTCTAAAAATGTTTTTTTTTTATTTATCTTATCTATTTCAAAAATAATGTTGAGGAATAAGCTAACGATGCATGGTTATAAGTGAAATTTACAATCGTTCGGAAGTGTATTTGATTAATAATATCTCTATCTCTAAAAACTTGTATGGCTATCAATAGTGTCTACATTTACACGCAAATGCTCTGATATCATATCTTAATAAAGAAATATTTCCAAGCAAAAATATAGTTTGGCCAGCGGCTAATTGCGCTAACAGAGAAAATTTATTTGTTTTGGCATTTGCTTTCTTATATATAGGTTCTACATTAATTTTTCTTATATATAGGTTTCTTTTTAATTTAATTGGTCGTTATTCGTAAACTAAAACACAGCCCATGAAGGTTTGCTCAAAATAAATTAAAGAAATGAAAAAAAGAGATTAAAATCAAAATCAAGCTTTGCGTTTTATCCGAGAAAATCATCGTTATTTTCCAAAAAAAAATTGCTTAAGTTAAGAAAAAACCAGAAGTATATATTCTCTTCAGCTATATATATCGTGGCTGGATCTTGGCAGTCCTAATCTAACTGTACCAGAAAGGACACCGTAAATAGAGTTTCAGCTCGATGCCTCTAAAACTGAAGTAGTGATATGCATAGTAATATACGGTCAGATGGATTTAATTGTTGCGATTTAAATCGTAATGCCAATTAAAAAAAAAATTATTATATATATATACATATATATACATGTATATTAATTAATTCGTCAATTTGGAATATTTGAATGAAGTTAAAGAGTTTATATTTAATAAATAAAGGCTTTGAAGTTTGTATAGAATCGGAAAAATTACTGCAGATTTTAAAGGCTGGAGTTAAGCATTTTAAAAGGCATATTCTTAAACTATTGCACACACATGTACGATTGCAATAATTATATTATGCAATAAAGCTAAAATTAAGGGTTTTTCAAGTCAAGAAAGACAAGTTAGGGCATTGTATGGGCAGTGTCCCCTCTGCATTCCATTCGTCTGTATGCGTGTCATTAAGTCAGCCCCTCCGTCATTCTATCTTGAGGTTTTAAACTTTGCAAATTTTCTGGTCCATGTTGGAATCTTGACAATATTGAAAAATTTACATTTTTTGGAAATTCAAACAGCTGGATTTAAACTTTTGTTTTATTTTTTTTAGTCGTCTTGATAAATAAGTATATCACAAGCAGTGTTCGCATATTGGTTTTATGCATTTTATATGCATTGTTATTTAACAACAATTTAATATTGTGTTGATCATTTTTGTCATCACAGATGCTGATCAATACCTAATACCTAATGTACTAAGTACTCAAAGACATTAGCATTAAAGTATACAAACATTACCACTAAAATATCACACCTATACCCGCACATGGATGTGAAGTGTAAGCAAATATATATAATATTGTTTAATTTTTTTTCTTGGTGGTCGCAATGCAGTACATCCGCGCGCAAGCCAGCGGGTCTTTAATTAACTTGCGCACGAATGAAGTGTCAACAAGTTGCAAACAGCAGCAGTTAAAATTCATTGCAATGAATAAAACTACAAGATGTCTGACACGCCATAACTATGAAACGCCCGCAATGGTATTTGGACGTTGCAACGCACGTCTCCTACAGTGTTTAAAAAGCTGATTTTTTTAGAAAACAAATAAAAAATTTTAGAGTTCGAGTAAAATATTTTACTTTATGTAACAGAAAAATAATTTTGTTTCCTATCTTAACAATCACCATTAAATTATATAGAGATAGGATACTCCACTAAAATGCTAAATAGGTTCTTTTTTACATCAATACAGTTGCATTTATAATACTAGCCCACTGTACCAAAGCGACATAAGCGGCGACAATGGTGTTGATGCTTGGAGCAGTGGCTGCGTTGTGAGTAGAATTTTAAAGCAAAAAGGGCAAAAGACAACGTCTTGCCGCTAGGAGGCCCAGCGCTGCCGTAGCCAGAGGTGTGAAACAACAACCGGTAGAGCCTGTTATTAACATTGCTGCACACTGGGCACATGCAGATTTCTTATTTACTCTAAAGAGGATTAGGTAGTTAGCTTGAATTGTATTGACGAGCACTTATTGGATTTAATTGTAATTACTAACAACGATAAACGAAAACTATTAAGCCGTATGCTGCGATGGCAGCATTGTAATTACGCAACATTCCCAATATTATTTTGTATATGTATACTGAAATCAATTTAAAAGATATGCTAACTCGTATATTATTTTTTAGTTTGGGTTTAAATAAAAGTTGAAAAAGTACAATAAATAGCAAAAACGCAAAACAAAACTTAGCACAAAATTAAAAAAAGCTACTACAATGGTATCACGAGAAGATCCAAAATCAGGCGGAGTATGCTCTTCATAAACAATGCCTTAAGGTACTTATGAAAACTGGTGGTCAAGAATTCAGCACAGTGTGAAGGCTCTGCTTAAAACAGGCGGCAGCCCAGCCAGCAGGCTAGCAGCCTTAAAGTTACACATTGGAATGATCAGGCATGACTATGACTGACTGACTGACAGGTTCGATACTTGGTTTGGCTTTATAAAAAGTTTGGTTTTTAAAGGAGCAGTGCTTGCAGCGCTTGATTGTCTACGTTGAATACACATAACAATCTCTGCTCAGTGCTTGTCTCACTGAACACACTTTTCGGCCAAGCAACATCGAGGCAAGATAATATTTTTATACGCTCGCGTTTGAAATATAAATGAGGTAAGAAGGCAGGAAAGCTGGCAGGCAGCAAAAGAAGTATCAAAACCGTACAGATCTTTACTCCGACCGCTTGATTTCCAATCCAAGGCGTTTTTTTCAACGCCTTGATTCGTTGAGAGGGACAAAAAACGCTCGCGCCTTTTACTTTCCTGAGCATTTGGGTTTTGCGCTCGTTTTGAGGTTTTTGCTCAGCTCAGCTACAAAAACAGATATACAAGCGCGCACAGCTCTACCAAAAGAACCTTATATTTGCGGTCAGGGAGCTCGCTTTCGTCGTATTAACTTTAATGTCGCAATGTTCCGTCGCGCTGTTAGCGTTTATGTTTTGGTTTTTTGCGGCTTCTACACGTTTTCGACATAAATCAAAATATGGTTGGTATATTCAACAAGAAGAGCAAAAGCCGTCGACAGGGAAGTCAAGCAATGTGAAAAATATTTGTTTTATGGCGGTAATGGTGTTATATCTTACGCGATTAGCAGTTTCAAAGGATTGAAAACAAAATGGAATAAAAATTACATAAGGCGCCTTAGACACAACTGTAAGATTTAATAGAGATTATTTATAGCTTAGCCGCATTTTGCAAGTCTCTCAAACAATTTTCCATTCGATAATTGTAAAACTATTTATAACATAAAACAAGTAACAAAGTTATAATTGAAAAAGCTCAACAAGGAAATACCCGGAACCCTTTGATCATGAGCACTCCACTTTGTCATAACATTTTTTTAAAAAGATTTTTGCGGAAATCTTAATTTTTTTATTATTTGCGAAAGGATTCTTAGCTATCCAAATATTTTAAATTAGAGATTGTTTGCTACCGACGTCATAAGTATTGTACAAGCTGGAAACTTTTTATGTAATTAATTTTGATCTGCCAATGGCTAATAAAAGGTTCTAATCCAATTGTTCTTCTTGTGTTTATGCTGATGAAAAACATATACACCATAAGGTGTAAGAATCATGTTTAAAGACATTATGCATTTTTTTCTAACTAACTCTTCATTGTATACTACCTCATTTTATACAAATGTTAAAAACCTAGTTGTCTTCTTTCTATACTTTGCCCGTAGAGCTACCATTTTTACGGAAAGCATTTCTCTTTTTTCTTTTTCTTTAACTAGTAGCCCTTCTACCTTCTTCTGCTTGCATAGTTGATTTACTTAGTTAAATGAAGCCATTTTTATGGGCAATTTTTTAAGGTTCACATAAATGCACCCGACCGAACCTGAACTCGTGACCTTAGGACCTTTAAAGTGAGTCTGACTTGTCCACAGATTTGAAGATTGATTTCTCCGCTTTATGTAGCTAACTCCGACTTTTGTGACCGCAATTAAACCTTTAAAGGCGGCCAACAAAACAATAAGAGCGCCAACGGAAAAGGGTTAATTGGCAGCAACCGGCAACAGAAGCAGTTATGTTCTCATTCAAAACGTTCAACAACAGGTCAATATCCAATGTTGAGCAATAAAAATAAAAATGTTTTCCTGGTTTCCTTATACTGCTGTTCTGCTGTGATAGTCGTTAAATTTGTCAATATTAGAATCGATGATCGAAACAGTAGCTCCTTTAAAACAAAACTAATATCATTTATTTAATATGACTTATTTGTGCGGGAAAGAAATTCTGAAATGAATTAGCCTAATATGTGTAATATAAATGAGGAATTGTGCTTGCTTCGACATGGTAATTAACTTAGTTTTTATACATTCCTTATTTATCATTAAGTTGAAACTTACTTGCAAATGAAACAAAAAAAAAAAAAATAGATTCAAGAAAAAATGTAATGCTCTGATTTTGAAAGAAGCACAACAAAAAAATTTTACTTTTGAAATTAAAAGTGTGTTCCACATTTTTACGATTTGCGAATCAAATTTGCCTTGAAGTTGCTTATATAACTAAAACAAGTGTGATACAGCTGCAAAAAATACTTCTAATTGACACTTGAAATACAACGCAAAAAAAATGAAAAAAAGAAAGAAATAAAAACTATGCTAGCCCTCAAAAGAATCTCGTGAACGAATCGACGAATCGACAAATCAAACGGAAAATGCATACTTCCGCATCGGAGAACAAAGGGCGATGGCGAGAGCGAGGGCGAGGGCAACTGATTCACCTGCTCTTTCACGCGCGCACTTTAGCAGCGAGGTTCGGGAGTGCTGCCCGCATTATCCTTGGCTCTTGGCAAGGGCTCAAATGGCCATCATTAGCTGGGTCGTTTTTGAAGCAATTACGCCACTTCAATTGTCTTTGACATGACTACACAGGATCTGAGACGTTGCTTGCTGCACCTTTCAAATCGCGCTGTGTTTATTTTTTTTACCTTTCATAATATGAGTCCTGCGCCGATGCTGACTTACACACGCGCCTTCTCTGCCTGGACATGCCACTTGTATTGGCGCAAAGCCAATGATAATGGAATTATAATTACAGACTCTTCCCCATTACTCCCCGCTCAGCGCTTGCTAATGTTGTCAGCGACTCACACAGCCAGTTTGTGGTTGCAGGTTGTGATGTCGTCACATTAAATTGTCAAATTGTTTTCGCCTTTCTTATCATGATGTTTGGCAAAATGCAGCACGTGCTCATCTTGTATACCCTGGACCCACAAAATAAATAAAAAAAAAGTGTTTTCAAGTAAACATTACTTGCAGACATGCAACATAGAAAAGGAACATTTTTATATTGGAAAGAGTACTAGAGTTTCTTTAAGCTATAAATATAGTTTTTTTGTTTGTTTACAAACACCACCAACTGAAACTTGAATCTGATTAAGGAACTATATCTTATTATTGTTTCCTTTAAATTAAAGTTCGTTAGTTGAATATTCAAATACTGCTTTGCGAAAAGAATATTAATATCAATATTGTCCAGCTTATTTTTGGAAAAACATCAAGAAACATTAAGAAACACTCCTTAAAGTAATCAATGAAGTTAAGGTGCGTATAAAGTTTGCTTCGCTTTCAGTGCAATAAATTGCTTTTATTATTTATTTGTTTAGTTTATAATTCTAATAAATTCTAGTATAAGATCTAATACAAGATGCAGCTCATTAGATATTATTAATTAACTTTAATGAAAAATGGTAAATAACTTTACACGGCACTGTACATTAATCTGCTACGCGGATGATTAAACCAAAAGCTGTAAAAGATATTATATATTTCAAACCAATTAATGTTTAATTGTTTAGTGTGTTTTTTTTTACCATTTGCATATGTTACTTCTCAACACTCGCTGATATCAAAAAGCTATATTATGTCTGTTCTTGCTTATATAATGTCCTTAGACAGTTTTGCCTTGTACATATTCAGCTTTTACTATTTATTTACCCACCAGCGCAGTTTTCATATTTCATTTACTTTGACCAAAAACATGATTTACATTTTTCTCGATGTAAGAATCTAGGTTCAATATAATGTTCTCCGCTCTATCAGCGCCTGCAACTGCTGGTAAACTAGTCAAAACGCATACTCAATCAACAGACTTTTCTAAAAATTTTATGTACCTGGTATATATGTATAAACATCGCGAATAAGATTGCAGTAGCGTGCTTTTTGCATTGTCGCTATAAAAAATAAAAAAAAATTGAACAAAAAAAAAGAATGAAAGATTTTTAGTTGAAGTGCAAGTGCACACACATTTCACAACCCATTTTGCAAAAAACATAATAAGGAGGCATATCAAAAATTCACGAACAAATCAAAGCACAAAAATACAGTTAGTGGACATGCGTCGCTCACAGAGCTGGACTCGAGAATAAAGTATAAGGATACAGTAACGAGGGCGAACGAGCCTTATTGGGTATATTATAGACCGATCCGTTGCAGTGCTATACATTACTAAGTATATTTAAGCGTAAAAAATTCTGTCGATACTAATTATTGACGATTTTAGTATTAAGTTTTCGGTGAGGTTCTTTTCAATAAGTATGTATCAGCTCATCTAAAATACATAAACTGGCAGAAGTATCGATAGCCTATATATACCTCTAGGTACAAATCGATAAAACACGCCCTTTTCCAAAATGTTTTTTTTTCACTTCCTTAAACACGGCAATATTTTTAGAACCATTTTTTTCTTGAGCTTCGATAGACTTTAATATAACAAAATTAGTATGAAATTTTCAAATCGCAAAAGCAATGAACAGCACGATATCCGACAAAGTGCCCATTACACACGTATCGTATGTACATCGATGCAAATGTTGCGTAAGTCGCAGATATTTAATTTTCTTGCTATTACTTTGAATCAAAATATTTTTAAGTGCAAGTCACCTAATTTGTAAATGTAACAGAGAGTTTTGCATTCGGATGCGGCCAACTGCAATCTCGTGGAGTAGTATTATTTTTGGAAGTATTGAGCTGTGATAGTTTGCACATGCGAACACACATAGCTTTCTGTTTTTTTTTATTTGCATAGAAACATTTTATCATAATCCAATTTAATACTCGTAACAATTAAGGTTACCATATTTGGCTGTGTTTAGTGATTTCGTAAAATTTTCCGAAAGGTGGCGCTTTTGATGGTACTACATAGTATGTCAGCAAGTACACACACCACGCTCCTATTGTGCTGCCATTAAAATTTTAATGGTTAGTGGCTGGGCTCACTATGAGAAAAGCTGACCAATCTGACACACATTAATCAGTCAGCTGTATCGCAAATTGGTTATCTGCTAAATAATTTGCCGTTAAGCTTGGTTGCTGAGTCGCAGAAGCTTCACAGATGTAGTACTTTGTCCCAATGCTTCGGTATAGTTAATATTGGCACGCATCGGTCCCTTGTGTTAATTTGATACAATTTTAAGATCCAAAGTTTTTTGGTACATTTCTTAGAGAAAGTGAAAGAAATTGTGTATTTCCATTATTTTGCAACTGGAAAAGTTAGAAGTTGTGTTGGTTTTGCTTCGATTGTTTTTGTGTATTGAGATACTTGTTGTAGTGTTTGCTATATCATAAGGGCATATTGGCATCCCCTGGTAATTGAGTGTAATGACGATATCGATTTATAGACATAATTTGGTTTTTAGAGCTCATTGTTGTCAAAAAACAATGCAATTTTAATATTCCCTGAACCAACCGATGAGTTAAGTGTAGCTTAGGAACAAATATTAGTTAACTTTTAACCTTGTTTTCCCTTTCCCTGTAAGGTGCGACATTGCACGCAGCATCACGATGCGTGGCTCTTATACCATAATATTTAGGTGTAGTCATTTTATTCCTTATATTAAGCCATTTCGTGCGCGGAAATAAAAAGCATTTAGCTTGTTTCACTACGGATACACATGGGCGGTAACGAATCAACAGCACTCACGTAAAAAGTTTACGCATTGCACATTAAGTTAAAAATTAAGTTAATTTACATTACGAAAGTGGAAGGGATAAATCGAAAAAAAAAGAAAGCTGATAATATCTAAATTTTTCCTGATGGTCGAAGGTGGAAAGCATTGTCCATAAAAATTGTATGGATGCTTGATTTTAAGATTATATTAAGGGACAATTACTATAACAGAGATTGTACAAAGATTTGCTAGGAAACTTCCCAAAACCTATATAAACGTCAATTTCTATGATAAAAAAATATAAATGCAATACGTTACACATCATTAAAAACAGTTTTGTATTTTTTGTTAAAAAACTTAACGGGACTTAACCTTTTAAACGTTGCAAGGTACAATAACCGCTAGATCGAAAATTCAGAATTATAAAAATTATCGAATTAAAGCAGCGATGGCAAAATGCATGCAAAACATAACGACATTGAAATTGCTTAAAAGTATTCAATATCGGGCGTTAAAGCTAATTGTAAGTTCTCCAATAACAAGGTAAAATTTTTAAACCATTGACTACGAGTTTTTAGAGATAAACTGAGTTATATATTAAACATAACTTTCTTGTTTGATTTCTAAAATATAAATAACATAAAATAAAGTTTAAGCGCATTGACACAGCTTTAGCAGCAAAGGCGGTATAACATAAAATGCGCAAATTGCAATTTAGGTGAAGACAGGCCATTAGTACTTTAAACTTTTATTTTTAGAGTCCACTGCATAGGCTGTCTGAATAATTAAAAAAGTTGCATTTGTGAATCATTATCATTAGGCTTGACATAGCTGTTATTATTGCGGCGAGCAACAAACAAAATAAGATCAGAGTTTGGGGTCATAGAAGCATAATTTTTATTACTGACCAATGCGGGGCAGTGCATCAGTGCTTATAACCATTAAATTATCGTCAAAGTTTTATAACATATTGCCGTTGCTTTACTTGAAATTTGTATATTCTTTAATAAAAACCATACGTTTGCTGTACCTATTACACATAATAAAAAAGGTCACAGGGTTAATTTAATTATACATAATAAAAAAAGGTCACAGGGTTAATTTCATTCAAAAACAAAAAAACATGGTTTTCGTGCATTCGGTTATGCCAAAACTAAAGCGCATTAAGACAAAACAAACAAAAACTACAATGTTAATTTTTAATTCATTTTATAGCTTACCTTAATTAGATCAAAGAAGTCTACTCCCCATACTTCCAACTTTTTTCCCATTGATACCGATAGTTTTGCTATGCTTGGTTATCTACCGCTTTTAGATATTTCCCATTTAAAAAAGAAAAATAAATGCATCCATTACACGTAACCACTGTCGTTTCTTCGTTTTTCTGATGTGCCCTAATAAACAAGTTAGCGTTACTAGATTTTTTTTAATACATTTAACAAGACACAGTTGTTATGTCTTTCAAAAATAAACCAAATTACCAGTTTTAAAATATTTAGCATTAACATCATCAATTTTTATAGCACCTGAAAATAAAAACCTAAATAGTCGCTTTTTGTTCAAGTCATCATAACTTAACTCATTTTTATATATGCTAATTATACAAATTAATGTTCATCTGAACAATGAGCGGAGCTTGTCATTGGCAGCTGCTTACCAGTTCATCAAACAAGTGCATTTTGCAACTGAACTTTGTGAAAACGAATGTAAAATATATATGTACATTACTATATTATTCTGTGATATTGTGCATTGCACATTGACACCACTGGGAACAGTTGAATGACTTGTCTTACTGGTAACTGAGGATGCAAGAACATAAAGCGACGCGCAGTATTCGTAAATGCAATTTTATTATTTTTATGCAAGATCTTATTACACATAAGATGCATGCGTAATTGAACATAAAATAAGAAAAATTATTAAACTAATAACACATTGACCACAAAGTGCTTAATCGATTTACGGTGCGCTTACCTATGGTACAAACAATATGTTGTGCTATTTAAACTCGCTCAATACGTAGTAACAGCGAGTCCTGTTAGACAGCAGTGCTACGTGCTCTGGCTTGGCTAAGACATTTCTAACAAGGTAGCCGCACTCGCTTTTTCAAATCTCTTTATGTACTAAAAATAAATACAACAGAAAATGAGAGAGAGCTAAATCACGTAAAGGCTTAAACAAAACTAAAAATACAACACAAAATACTTGTTCGTGGAGATGCCTCGCTCACAAGGGTGGTTTACAAGCTGACAGTAAAGAAAAAAAAAGAGCGAGAGAGCTAGTGCATTTGAAGGAACACATGCGAATAGCTGCGCCTGTGTCAAAAGCGATGGACATACCGGGTGTGCACAAAATAGGCCTACTAGAGGTAGCCACAAAAGACGCGTGAAAACTTAAAGCAGTTACTCTTAATTTGACTGCTAATTTCGTACATTTTGCGGTGAGTTAAATTTTCAAAAAATGTGTTAGCAAAAATATGACTGCAAATGGACAAAAGAGCTACTGGCAACGTAGTCAGCAACGGTAAGTACTGTTAAAGCCTTCGCCAATTACCACGTCTTGCATTTTTGTTGTCCTTCAGAATTCGACAAAAGTCTGGACTAAGCATAAACGAGCTAACTTTTGAACACGTCGTGTCGGGTCGTTGCGCTGTTTTTGGTACTTGGCCGAAAAAAATATACACTCCACACACAGCGCGAGAGTGAGCGAATTAGCGACACAATTTCAGAAAGACAAAGTGTATTGGTGCATTTGTTAGGGATTAAAAAATATTTATTTGTAATGTTGGAGGCGCAACGACGCTGGTTGTATAAGGTATAACTAAAAGCATTAGGTGAGCTAATTTCAATTCAAAAGCTGGCAAGCTCTGTTTTGAAAGCATGTCATTCTCTTAATATATTTACCGGCTTAACTGCGCGTTCATTCAAAGTAGTCTTTTTAATGTTTTTCGAGTGCCCTGTGAACCAAAACGTGCTAAAAATCAAGCCGGATGTACTGTTTAACTTGCTTAACCTATCTTTTTTTTCTTTCCTACTATGGATTGATTGAGCGTTTATTGTTCTTATGTTATTATCCTCAGTAATAATATTGAGGGATTTTCTTTTCCATAAATAACAAAGTTGTTTCTAAACCGATTTCTATGAAAATATAACGGTTTCTTATTAAATTGTCTTAAGTTTCGAAATCCAGAAGACGATAATTTGCAACAAACTTGTTGTCTCTAGCTTTAAGAGGCTGTATTTCAAATCCAAGTCATTGTAACTGACGCTTTCATACAGACTCTCTTTTTCTGTAACATACTTTTATCCTAAACCAGTCTAGCCTTGTTGCCATTCAGAGTACAAACTTTGCTTTTCTTAAAAAAAAGTGTATTAGAAATATGTAGGCGGACGAAAGCATCGCCCTACCTATTTTATGCTATTTTTGTTTATCTAGCGTATGGGAATTCGGCGACACCAATTATAGTCTCAATGAAATATGACAAATATCGAATAAAATATTTTGATATCCCACATAGTTTTAAAAATACACCAAAACACAAAAAAAAAATGGCACAAAGGTATGTATATATACCTTTAAATAAATTTGTAAAAGAGAAAACGAATGTCATAAATACATTGTTTAATATTTGGCTTTGTTTAATATTTTTAAAATCAGAAAATGTACCAATTCTTATTCTGTGGTACCGTGCTTTTTACAACTGCATTGGGAAATTCCCATATTATTTGAAGATTTTTAATTTATCCCCTAACAATTGCTATCAATGATTTATATGCCAAGCCCACTCCAGCTAGCCGCCTTTAAAAATCCTAAATCCCTACATCTCTTGCATTTTTTAAGTTAGGTTAAACAAACTTGTTGGAAAAGTAGCATTATCAATCTTTTATTGACCGCCTCTCCAGGCTCACCTAGAAACAGCAGAACTCTTATGCAAGACTCTTAAAAAAGAGTACTGCTGTTTTTATTTAATTTTTCTTTTTGAAAAGTTTCAAAAAGACTTATTACCGCTCGTTTTTAATTTGGCATCAGACTATTCCGACTACGGAGTCGCTTGTGATTAACTGCAACGTTTCGACTGAAACCCAAAATAGCGGTTCCGGTATAGGTATCTTTACCTTTATTGAATTGGTGCGTTTCGACGAAACATTGTTTAATTGGTATTGAAAATTTTATGCACTTAGTTTTTTTTTATCAACTTGGTTTTAAAAGCTGTGTTGCAGGCCTTATACTACTGCACGCATAATGGCTACAAGTGACAGTCAGCGCAATGATTAAGTGCTCGGTGGCAATATTGATAATTAGACTACAAATACTATACAAAAATGTATAAGTATATTGTTGCTCGTCGTTTTATACTTGGTTATTTTATTTCCTTGCTGTTTTTGAATTTACAACATGATTTTATTTATTCAATATTTCAGCCTTGTGTCAGTAAAGTTGCTATTATTTTGGGAGAAGACACTTTGTTCAAAAAATCCAATCACAATTTTAAATATGTGGAAATACTCAAAATAACACACACACTATATCTTCAGAAGTCTTAAATGGCACAACTGCTAATTGATTTAGGGCTTAAGCCGCATTATCAAACATTTTGAAATTATTAAGTGTGATCTGCCTGCCGCCGTTGTGCAAGCATTGACTGATAATCTACTACTATAGCTTACAAGGTACTTGGGGTAAAGGTACTGAAGCAGCTTGTTGTGGCTTCAGATGCGGTACAGCAAGGAATATCTATAATTGCGCTTGGGCTCAACACCTCCTTAAAAATTGCAATAGTAGACTGTCTCATCTAAACTATTGAGGCAAATTTTATTTTATTTTTATAAGCCAATGTCAGATCTGCATTTTAGTTCTAAACAGGCTAGGCTTGGCTTTGATTTAATATTAGGTAAAGGACGCCCGGAAAAACGGAAAATCTCTTATTTTGTCAAACAGTAGTACCTTATTGTAAATTATAATGACAAACGTTTATTCGCTCATGTTTGCTCTGTAAGTTTTTTTCATGCTTATGTTTGAGCTTTTCGCTAAGTTGTGTTTTCATTTGATTTAACTTAACTGACAAAATTCAACGCGTAAGGTTCGATCATGTGCTATGCATAACCGTAGGATATGATAAAGATAACTGGAAGCTAACCTTTACTGACGTTTTTTTCTTAAAAATTAGAAGGTTGTTTTGATTGTAACTTCTCGCTGAAAGTTCATCCGCATACATGCTTTTGTAAATGATATTACTGCTTGTGTCGGTAATCTTAAAGTTAGAAAAGTGGGCTTATGCTTTTGTCTTTATGCAGGCAGGGCTTGTTGCTTTTCAGCTTGAATTTTGGATTATTTGTTGATTTTGCTAAATATGTTATTTAAAAATATTTTTAAGGTGGGCCGGAAAAATTTCGATATCTTTCACAATTTGTAATTTTGTGTTAACACCAAAAGGACTGTCGGCTCTAATCCCGTTCATTGTATGTTTGTAGAGTTCATAATTCAATTTATATCATCATAAAAGACCTAACAAGTTTTCGTAATGTAGTAAAAATCGTACCATTTAACATTTTGCTATAAAGATTTTGATAGCTATTTATAAAGTTGGGTGAAAAAATTATCCCAAATAAACATCGCAGCTCCCGCTTAAAAACATCCGCTATATTAAGGTTTGTCTCCCATATTTATTGAACTAAAGTTATTGAATACTGTGGTGAATTTTCGGTCTAATTTTTGTATAAAATCATTCTAAACGCCTCTGCCTGTACACATTTTCAAGCGGGCGTCCAAGCTCAACCAGAGTAAAGATAAAAAAGAACAAGTCGAAACGTTGCAGTTAATCACAAGCGACTCCGTAGTCGGAATAGTCTGATGCCAAATTAAAAACGAGCGGTAATAAGTCTTTTTGAAACTTTTCAAAAAGAAAAATTAAATAAAAACAGCAGTACTCTTTTTTAAGAGTCTTGCATAAGAGTTCTGCTGTTTCTAGGTGAGCCTGGAGAGGCGGTCAATAAAAGATTGATAATGCTACTTTTCCAACAAGTTTGTTTAACCTAACTTAAAAAATGCAAGAGATGTAGGGATTTAGGATTTTTAAAGGCGGCTAGCTGGAGTGGGCTTGGCATATAAATCATTGATAGCAATTGTTAGGGGATAAATTAAAAATCTTCAAATAATATGGGAATTTCCCAATGCAGTTGTAAAAAGCACGGTACCACAGAATAAGAATTGGTACATTTTCTGATTTTAAAAATATTAAACAAAGCCAAATATTAAACAATGTATTTATGACATTCGTTTTCTCTTTTACAAATTTATTTAAAGGTATATATACATACCTTTGTGCCATTTTTTTTTTGTGTTTTGGTGTATTTTTAAAACTATGTGGGATATCAAAATATTTTATTCGATATTTGTCATATTTCATTGAGACTATAATTGGTGTCGCCGAATTCCCATACGCTAGATAAACAAAAATAGCATAAAATAGGTAGGGCGATGCTTTCGTCCGCCTACATATTTCTAATACACTTTTTTTTAAGAAAAGCAAAGTTTGTACTCTGAATGGCAACAAGGCTAGACTGGTTTAGGATAAAAGTATGTTACAGAAAAAGAGAGTCTGTATGAAAGCGTCAGTTACAATGACTTGGATTTGAAATACAGCCTCTTAAAGCTAGAGACAACAAGTTTGTTGCAAATTATCGTCTTCTGGATTTCGAAACTTAAGACAATTTAATAAGAAACCGTTATATTTTCATAGAAATCGGTTTAGAAACAACTTTGTTATTTATGGAAAAGAAAATCCCTCAATATTATTACTGAGGATAATAACATAAGAACAATAAACGCTCAATCAATCCATAGTAGGAAAGAAAAAAAAGATAGGTTAAGCAAGTTAAACAGTACATCCGGCTTGATTTTTAGCACGTTTTGGTTCACAGGGCACTCGAAAAACATTAAAAAGACTACTTTGAATGAACGCGCAGTTAAGCCGGTAAATATATTAAGAGAATGACATGCTTTCAAAACAGAGCTTGCCAGCTTTTGAATTGAAATTAGCTCACCTAATGCTTTTAGTTATACCTTATACAACCAGCGTCGTTGCGCCTCCAACATTACAAATAAATATTTTTTAATCCCTAACAAATGCACCAATACACTTTGTCTTTCTGAAATTGTGTCGCTAATTCGCTCACTCTCGCGCTGTGTGTGGAGTGTATATTTTTTTCGGCCAAGTACCAAAAACAGCGCAACGACCCGACACGACGTGTTCAAAAGTTAGCTCGTTTATGCTTAGTCCAGACTTTTGTCGAATTCTGAAGGACAACAAAAATGCAAGACGTGGTAATTGGCGAAGGCTTTAACAGTACTTACCGTTGCTGACTACGTTGCCAGTAGCTCTTTTGTCCATTTGCAGTCATATTTTTGCTAACACATTTTTTGAAAATTTAACTCACCGCAAAATGTACGAAATTAGCAGTCAAATTAAGAGTAACTGCTTTAAGTTTTCACGCGTCTTTTGTGGCTACCTTTAGTAGGCCTATTTTGTGCACACCCGGTATGTCCATCGCTTTTGACACAGGCGCAGCTATTCGCATGTGTTCCTTCAAATGCACTAGCTCTCTCGCTCTTTTTTTTTCTTTACTGTCAGCTTGTAAACCACCCTTGTGAGCGAGGCATCTCCACGAACAAGTATTTTGTGTTGTATTTTTAGTTTTGTTTAAGCCTTTACGTGATTTAGCTCTCTCTCATTTTCTGTTGTATTTATTTTTAGTACATAAAGAGATTTGAAAAAGCGAGTGCGGCTACCTTGTTAGAAATGTCTTAGCCAAGCCAGAGCACGTAGCACTGCTGTCTAACAGGACTCGCTGTTACTACGTATTGAGCGAGTTTAAATAGCACAACATATTGTTTGTACCATAGGTAAGCGCACCGTAAATCGATTAAGCACTTTGTGGTCAATGTGTTATTAGTTTAAATATTTTTCTTATTTTATGTTCAATTACGCATGCATCTTATGTGTAATAAGATCTTGCATAAAAATAATAAAATTGCATTTACGAATACTGCGCGTCGCTTTATGTTCTTGCATCCTCAGTTACCAGTAAGACAAGTCATTCAACTGTTCCCAGTGGTGTCAATGTGCAATGCACAATATCACAGAATAATATAGTAATGTACATATATATTTTACATTCGTTTTCACAAAGTTCAGTTGCAAAATGCACTTGTTTGATGAACTGGTAAGCAGCTGCCAATGACAAGCTCCGCTCATTGTTCAGATGAACATTAATTTGTATAATTAGCATATATAAAAATGAGTTAAGTTATGATGACTTGAACAAAAAGCGACTATTTAGGTTTTTATTTTCAGGTGCTATAAAAATTGATGATGTTAATGCTAAATATTTTAAAACTGGTAATTTGGTTTATTTTTGAAAGACATAACAACTGTGTCTTGTTAAATGTATTAAAAAAAATCTAGTAACGCTAACTTGTTTATTAGGGCACATCAGAAAAACGAAGAAACGACAGTGGTTACGTGTAATGGATGCATTTATTTTTCTTTTTTAAATGGGAAATATCTAAAAGCGGTAGATAACCAAGCATAGCAAAACTATCGGTATCAATGGGAAAAAAGTTGGAAGTATGGGGAGTAGACTTCTTTGATCTAATTAAGGTAAGCTATAAAATGAATTAAAAATTAACATTGTAGTTTTTGTTTGTTTTGTCTTAATGCGCTTTAGTTTTGGCATAACCGAATGCACGAAAACCATGTTTTTTTGTTTTTGAATGAAATTAACCCTGTGACCTTTTTTTATTATGTATAATTAAATTAACCCTGTGACCTTTTTTATTATGTGTAATAGGTACAGCAAACGTATGGTTTTTATTAAAGAATATACAAATTTCAAGTAAAGCAACGGCAATATGTTATAAAACTTTGACGATAATTTAATGGTTATAAGCACTGATGCACTGCCCCGCATTGGTCAGTAATAAAAATTATGCTTCTATGACCCCAAACTCTGATCTTATTTTGTTTGTTGCTCGCCGCAATAATAACAGCTATGTCAAGCCTAATGATAATGATTCACAAATGCAACTTTTTTAATTATTCAGACAGCCTATGCAGTGGACTCTAAAAATAAAAGTTTAAAGTACTAATGGCCTGTCTTCACCTAAATTGCAATTTGCGCATTTTATGTTATACCGCCTTTGCTGCTAAAGCTGTGTCAATGCGCTTAAACTTTATTTTATGTTATTTATATTTTAGAAATCAAACAAGAAAGTTATGTTTAATATATAACTCAGTTTATCTCTAAAAACTCGTAGTCAATGGTTTAAAAATTTTACCTTGTTATTGGAGAACTTACAATTAGCTTTAACGCCCGATATTGAATACTTTTAAGCAATTTCAATGTCGTTATGTTTTGCATGCATTTTGCCATCGCTGCTTTAATTCGATAATTTTTATAATTCTGAATTTTCGATCTAGCGGTTATTGTACCTTGCAACGTTTAAAAGGTTAAGTCCCGTTAAGTTTTTTAACAAAAAATACAAAACTGTTTTTAATGATGTGTAACGTATTGCATTTATATTTTTTTATCATAGAAATTGACGTTTATATAGGTTTTGGGAAGTTTCCTAGCAAATCTTTGTACAATCTCTGTTATAGTAATTGTCCCTTAATATAATCTTAAAATCAAGCATCCATACAATTTTTATGGACAATGCTTTCCACCTTCGACCATCAGGAAAAATTTAGATATTATCAGCTTTCTTTTTTTTTCGATTTATCCCTTCCACTTTCGTAATGTAAATTAACTTAATTTTTAGTTACTTTTGATAAATGTGCATATTGCCTGCATTTATTCTATGATCTGTTACCGTATTCAATGCAAGTATCAACTACTGGATTATGTGCAATGCGTAAACTTTTTACGTGAGTGCTGTTGATTCGTTACCGCCCATGTGTATCCGTAGTGAAACAAGCTAAATGCTTTTTATTTCCGCGCACGAAATGGCTTAATATAAGGAATAAAATGACTACACCTAAATATTATGGTATAAGAGCCACGCATCGTGATGCTGCGTGCAATGTCGCACCTTACAGGGAAAGGGAAAACAAGGTTAAAAGTTAACTAATATTTGTTCCTAAGCTACACTTAACTCATCGGTTGGTTCAGGGAATATTAAAATTGCATTGTTTTTTGACAACAATGAGCTCTAAAAACCAAATTATGTCTATAAATCGATATCGTCATTACACTCAATTACCAGGGGATGCCAATATGCCCTTATGATATAGCAAACACTACAACAAGTATCTCAATACACAAAAACAATCGAAGCAAAACCAACACAACTTCTAACTTTTCCAGTTGCAAAATAATGGAAATACACAATTTCTTTCACTTTCTCTAAGAAATGTACCAAAAAACTTTGGATCTTAAAATTGTATCAAATTAACACAAGGGACCGATGCGTGCCAATATTAACTATACCGAAGCATTGGGACAAAGTACTACATCTGTGAAGCTTCTGCGACTCAGCAACCAAGCTGTATCGCAAATTGGTTAGCAGATAACCAATTTGCGATACAGCTGACTGATTAATGTGTGTCAGATTGGTCAGCTTTTCTCATAGTGAGCCCAGCCACTAACCATTAAAATTTTAATGGCAGCACAATAGGAGCGTGGTGTGTGTACTTGCTGACATACTATGTCGTGCCATCAAGAAAAGCGCCACCTTTCGGAAAATTTTTACGAAATCAGCTAAACACAGCCAAATACGGTAACCTTAACTGTTACGCAGTATTAAATTGGATTATCATAAAATGTTTTCTCATGCAAATAAAAAAAAACAGAAAGCTATCGTGTGTTCGCATGTGCAAACTATCACAGCTCAATACTTCCAAAAATAATACTACTCCACGGGATTGCAGTTGGCCGCATCCGAATGCAAAACTCTCTGTTACATTTACAAATTAGGTGACTTGCACTTCAAAATATTTTGATTCAAAGTAATAGCAAGAAAATTAAATATCTGCGACTTACGCAACATTTGCATCGATGTACATACGATACGTGTGTAATGGGCACTTTGTCGGATATCGTGCTGTTCATTGCTTTTGCGATTTGAAAATTTCATACTAATTTTGTTATATTAAAGTCTATCGAAGCTCAAGAAAAAAATGGTTCTAAAAATATTGCCGTGTTTAAGGAAGTGAAAAAAAAAACATTTTGGAAAAGGGCGTGTTTTATCGATTTGTACCTAGAGGTATATATAGGCTATCGATACTTCTGCCAGTTTATGTATTTTAGATGAGCTGATACATACTTATTGAAAAGAACCTCACCGAAAACTTAATACTAAAATCGTCAATAATTAGTATCGACAGAATTTTTTACGCTTAAATATACTTAGTAATGTATAGCACTGCAACGGATCGGTCTATAATATACCCAATAAGGCTCGTTCGCCCTCGTTACTGTATCCTTATACTTTATTCTCGAGTCCAGCTCTGTGAGCGACGCATGTCCACTAACTGTATTTTTGTGCTTTGATTTGTTCGTGAATTTTTGATATGCCTCCTTATTATGTTTTTTGCAAAATGGGTTGTGAAATGTGTGTGCACTTGCACTTCAACTAAAAATCTTTCATTCTTTTTTTTTGTTAAATTTTTTTTTTATTTTTTATAGCGACAATGCAAAAAGCACGCTACTGCAATCTTATTCGCGATGTTTATACATATATACCAGGTACATAAAATTTTTAGAAAAGTCTGTTAATTGAGTATGCGTTTTGACTAGTTTACCAGCAGTTGCAGGCGCTGATAGAGCGGAGAACATTATATTGAACCTAGATTCTTACATCGAGAAAAATGTAAATCATGTTTTTGGTCAAAGTAAATGAAATATGAAAACTGCGCTGGTGGGTAAATAAATAGTAAAAGCTGAATATGTACAAGGCAAAACTGTCTAAGGACATTATATAAGCAAGAACAGACATAATATAGCTTTTTGATATCAGCGAGTGTTGAGAAGTAACATATGCAAATGGTAAAAAAAAAACACACTAAACAATTAAACATTAATTGGTTTGAAATATATAATATCTTTTACAGCTTTTGGTTTAATCATCCGCGTAGCAGATTAATGTACAGTGCCGTGTAAAGTTATTTACCATTTTTCATTAACTTTAATTAATAATATCTAATGAGCTGCATCTTGTATTAGATCTTATACTAGAATTTATTAGAATTATAAACTAAACAAATAAATAATAAAAGCAATTTATTGCACTGAAAGCGAAGCAAACTTTATACGCACCTTAACTTCATTGATTACTTTAAGGAGTGTTTCTTAATGTTTCTTGATGTTTTTCCAAAAATAAGCTGGACAATATTGATATTAATATTCTTTTCGCAAAGCAGTATTTGAATATTCAACTAACGAACTTTAATTTAAAGGAAACAATAATAAGATATAGTTCCTTAATCAGATTCAAGTTTCAGTTGGTGGTGTTTGTAAACAAACAAAAAAACTATATTTATAGCTTAAAGAAACTCTAGTACTCTTTCCAATATAAAAATGTTCCTTTTCTATGTTGCATGTCTGCAAGTAATGTTTACTTGAAAACACTTTTTTTTTATTTATTTTGTGGGTCCAGGGTATACAAGATGAGCACGTGCTGCATTTTGCCAAACATCATGATAAGAAAGGCGAAAACAATTTGACAATTTAATGTGACGACATCACAACCTGCAACCACAAACTGGCTGTGTGAGTCGCTGACAACATTAGCAAGCGCTGAGCGGGGAGTAATGGGGAAGAGTCTGTAATTATAATTCCATTATCATTGGCTTTGCGCCAATACAAGTGGCATGTCCAGGCAGAGAAGGCGCGTGTGTAAGTCAGCATCGGCGCAGGACTCATATTATGAAAGGTAAAAAAAATAAACACAGCGCGATTTGAAAGGTGCAGCAAGCAACGTCTCAGATCCTGTGCAGTCATGTCAAAGACAATTGAAGTGGCGTAATTGCTTGAAAACGACCCAGCTAATGATGGCCGTTTGAGCCCTTGCCAAGAGCCAAGGATAATGCGGGCAGCACTCCCGAACCTCGCTGCTAAAGTGCGCGCGTGAAAGAGCAGGTGAATCAGTTGCCCTCGCCCTCGCTCTCGCCATCGCCCTTTGTTCTCCGATGCGGAAGTATGCATTTTC
>JAWNNR010000954.1:0-33274 GCA_035044725.1 Scaptomyza caliginosa | reverse complement strand
GTTTGGGACCCAGACACCCTGTAAACAGTTTCTTCTTTCTGCTTTGTTATTACTCGCCGTTTGATGCGTTATCTATTATTCTTATGCACTCGCACACGCACATAGACAAAGCGCAGCTTGACTTAATATGTATTCGTAAAAGCTTTGACCAAGCGCATGTTCAGCCAGTAGTTTTCCATTGAGATCTTTATCTATTATTTTTGGCTACTCTTGTTCTTGTGCGTGAGCGTACAGTCAGTCATATTTTTGCTATCAATGCAACCACAGCGCATCGCGATCTAAAGTTAAGTTAAGTGTTCGGTGAAACCAAATAAATATCTAATTAAACAGTAACACTTTTGGCGTTCCATTTTTATACATAATTTTTGGTCCTTCGAGCCGGATCGCCAGTTACACGTTTGGTTTCGGGACATTTACATTAACTTATTGTACTAGCCAACGGTGATCTATAGATTGCTACATCGTATAGAACCGTCTCTTAACCTCGATCGTTATGCGGAGTGTGATTCAACAAAGGGGCTTCTGCAAAAGCCAAATCACTCGTGCGCATAATAATGCCATTAAATTCGCGGACGAAATTCAGTCTATACCGACACTAGCCGTTCGTCTAAACCAACTGCAAGAAAATTACATGCGCTTCGTACGGCTTTCAGAAGAGATGTACGCATTCCAGTCGGAGGAGGGTTGGGAAGACCCAGAAAACGAATTGGATATTTATGAGGAGAAGCATTATGCTACATATGCCATTTTAAGTAACTCACTAGAGGAATTAAAGGCTACGGTCGCTGATAATCGTCCGCCAGTTCTAGATCAGACGCCGAATACTTCTCAGGGAGGGCACGTAAACTTCCAGTTTGAGCGGATCAAGCTTCCCACCTTTTCGGGAAATTATGAGGATTGGAAACACTTTTCGGACATGTTTACTGGATCGATTGCGTCTAATGCAAGCCTCACTGATTGCCAACGATTTCATTATTTAAAATCGTACCTGTCTGGCGAAGCGTTAGCGTTAATCAAACATATTGCTGTTACTAACGAAAACTACAGGGAAGCATGGGACAGGCTCGACAAGCGATACAACAAGCAATCGCTAATCATCCGTTCATTCTTGAAAAGTTTCATGACGCTTGCTAGTGCCGCAACCACAAATATCACCACAATACGTAAATTGGCAGACGGCGCTGACGAAGTTATTCGTGGATTGCGTGCACTTAATTGTGAACATCGAGATCCATGGCTTATTTTCATATTGTTATCAAAGTTGGATGTCGAAACTCGCCAAGCATGGGCACAGCGCCCAGAATCTGAGGAAGTTGGTGTGTCCATCAACCAATTTCTGAAATTCCTAACCTCACGTTGCGACACATTAGAAGCAAGTCAACTCGTTCGTGCACCACAGGCTCGAAGAGTAGCTACAACACATCACGCGGATGCTCACCAGCGACGGGATGAGCCACAGTGTTCTGCATGCCAGCAGAATCATCAACTTTTCAGATGCAACCAATTCTTAGCATTGGACATCGCAGCTCGCCGAGATCTTGTGAAGTTAAAGAAGCTTTGTTTTAATTGCTTCAGCCCCTCACACATGGTTGGCAATTGTACATCGAAAAACACGTGTCGGATCTGCCAGCGCAAACATCATTCTTTGGTTCATGGTTCGCAGCAGCACAGTGACTATGGTATCAACGTTGCGCAAGCAAACATTGCCAACAGCGATCTTCTTTCAAGTTCACGATCTGAATCTTCAATTATCAGCAAACAGCCTCAACCACTAGAAAGGGAGACCAATCCTCCCACAAACAGCAACTTTTCTCATCATACCCTGGAGAATATTCCGAATGCTGGTTCGCAAACACTATTGCCAACCATTCTTGCAGACGTCATCGACGCCTGGGGAAATACTACAACTTGCAGGATGCTTCTGGACACAGGATCTACTATAACATTGGCATCGGAATCATTTGTCCAGCGGATAGGCGTGCGTCGAACGCACGCACGGATTTCAGTTCTTGGTCTTGCTGCCAACAGTGCTGGCGTTACTCGAGGACGCGCATTCTTTAAGTTGCGCTCTCGCAATTCGAACCAAGTCATCGAATTGGCTTCGTTTATCTTGACTACGCTGACGTCGTCGTTACCAGGGCAAGCTCTAGTCACCTCTTCTCCAGCGTGGAAGCAAATTTGCGCGCTTCCGTTAGCTGATCCAAGTTTTTGCACACCAGGATCTATTGACGTTATCGTTGGATCAGATCAACTATGGTCTCTTTACACTGGAGAAAGAAAATCTTTTGGAAACAACCTTCCTATAGCTCTCAATACAATTTTTGGTTGGATTATTGCAGGTTCGTACACTGTAATCAATGAACCCATAGGCCCTGCCGTCATACACCACGCAGACCTTGACACTATGGTTCGGTCTCTCTTGGAGATGGATAGTGTTCAGCCTAGTCAAGCTCTCTTAGACGCCAGTGATCCAACAGAGCGTCATTTTGTGTCCACTCACAAGCGCTCCCAAGACGGAGCGTATATTGTCGAGTATCCGTTTAAGGATGAAGCGCCACCTTTTGCTTCAACACTACCACGGGCCATTAATCGCATGGTCTCACTAGAACGAAAATTTCGTCGCTACCCAGAACTTAAACAGCAATACGTAAGTTTTTTGGATGACTACTTGCAACGTGGTCATATGGAGCAGCTTCCAGTAACTCAAACTGAGGAATGCTCTGAGACTTGCGTATATTTGCCGCATCATGCCGTATTAAAGTTGGATAGTTCAACTACCAAGTGTCGGGTAGTTTTTGATGGATCTGGAAAGGACAGCTCTGGGATTTCGCTCAACGAGAGACTTCATATTGGTCCACCAATTCAGCGTGATCTTATAGGCGTGTGCCTACGCTTCCGACAGCAACGATATGTCTTATGCGCCGATATTGAAAAGATGTTCCGTGGAATTCAGGTTTCCAAACCCCACACCAATTTTCAAAGAATTGTTTGGCGTAGGAATGAGAATGAACCACTGCTTCATTTCCGCCTGCGGACGGTTACGTATGGGCTAGCACCCTCTCCATATCTGGCTGTTCGAGTTTTAAAGCAGTTAGCCGAAGATCATCGCCTAGAGTACCCTAATGCAGCACGGGCTTTAACCTTTGATGCTTACGTAGATGACATCTTAACGGGATGCGACTCTGTGGATGAGCTTTTGTTGCTGAAAACTGAGCTTGTTGGACTTCTAGGTCAGGCAAAGTTCAAACTACGTAAATGGAGCTCGAACTGCGGGCGCCTTCTGCAGTCCGTGCCCTACGAGGATCGATGTTACGACTCTATCCAACTGAACAACAGGTCAATGGTGGAACCCCCTGTCAAGATCCTGGGCCTCCAGTGGAATCCAAGTCGAGATGTGATGTTCATCAAAGTAACAGATTTGGAACCAAGCACTACCATTACAAAACGTGAACTATTATCGCAACTTTCCAAAGTTTACGACCCACTTGGTTTGGCTGCTCCAACCACAGTATTACTTAAGCTCGTATTTCAAGAAAGTTGGATCTCTGTCATGCAGTGGGATGATCCGATTCCCGAAGCTACCAGCTCACGCTGGAGAGCACTGGTTGAAGATTTACCATCGCTCACACAATGCCAAGTACCTCGATATATCGCCTCGCCATTTCAACAAATTCAACTGCATGGATTTGCTGACGCGTCTATGCATGCCTATGGAGCTGTAGTCTACAGTCGGGTTGCAATTGGAGACAGTTTCCATATCGCTCTTGTAGCTGCTAAAACAAGAGTGGCCCCACTCAAGCCAGTATCTATTCCACGTTTGGAACTGAATGCTGCTCTGCTCCTTTCACGCTTACTGATCGTAATAAAAACTTCATTATCGATTCCTATTTTCAGCATCAATTGCTGGACAGATTCAGAGATAGTGCTACACTGGTTATCAGCACCACCACGGCAATGGAACACATACGTCTGCAACAGAACCGCAGAAATCCTGAACGATTTTCCACGTAGCTGCTGGGGCCATGTACGTTCGGAGGACAACCCTGCCGATTGCGCCTCCAGAGGACTTCACCCGTCAAAACTTCTGGAGCATGAACTTTGGTGGAAGGGTCCGCCCTGGCTGGCCATGCCACAACACAATTGGCCACTGTCAACCAGCAAATTTCGAGTTTTGTCCAATCCTGAGGTCGATATTGAGAAACGGGCAAACCAGCCAACAACTCTACATAGCTTTCCTGACGAAAGTATCGCTGAGTTGCTAATCAATAAGATTTCATCATGGACGCGTTTGGTCAGGGTAACGAGCTATTGTTATCGCTTTGTTAGCAGACTCCGCTCACCTCATGGGGTTACGTCTACGTTTCTCACATCAACAGAGTTGCTGGAAGCAAGATACCAACTCATTCGGCATGTCCAACGAAAGGCTTTTCACAAGGAGTACGAAAACCTAGAAAATCGAGGTCAGCTTCATGCAAAATCGCAATTAACGCGATTTTCGCCATTTCTAGATGAGCATGGAATAATGCGAGTAGGAGGACGAATCGAGAAGTCAACTATGGGTTACAACGCCAAGCATCCAATATTGATTCCAAAGAGTTCTCCAATGGCGGAATTACTCGTTCAACATTTTCATGTCAGACATTTTCACACAGGAGTTGATGCAACATTCATCAATATTCGTCAGCAATATTGGATCATGGGTGCCCGAAACCTCGTCCGAAAGGCTGTTTTTCAATGCAAACGCTGTTTTCTCCAACGCAGGTGCACCAGTAACCAGATAATGGGAGAGTTGCCTACTCCTCGAGTTCAAGCAAGCCGCTGCTTTCAACATACAGGCTTGGATTATGCGGGTCCGTTCTCAATTAAGGAATCGAAGGGACGGACACCACGGATCGGAAAGGCATGGTTTTCAATCTTTATATGTCTAACAACTAAAGCACTTCATATTGAAGTTGTAAGCGACCTAACGACCAAGGCCTTTATCGCAGCGTTTCAACGGTTCATCGCCCGCCGATCAAGGCCAACCGATCTTTACTCAGATAACGGAACCACTTTCCATGGCAGTAACCGTATTTTAGATGAAATGCGGCTTCTGGCCATGAAGCAAGCCAAGGATGAAGAGTTATCCAATTTTTTCGCCAATGAAGGAATTGCTTGGCACTTTATACCCCCTTCTGCGCCCCATTTCGGAGGTATCTGGGAAGCGGGAGTTCGATCAGTAAAACTACACATGCGACGCGTTTTGGGAGGCACAGCTTTAACGTTCGAGGAACTTTCTACAGTTTTGACGCAGATTGAAGCCATCCTCAACTCACGCCCTCTTTGCCCATCGGGGGACAATGCTTTAGATCCACTTACGCCTGCTCATTTCTTGACTGGATCTCCATATACTGCGCTACCAGAACCATCACGTCTTGAGCTCCCTATCAACAGATTAGAGCGCTGGAACTAATTGCAAGCGAGGGTTCAAAGTTTTTGGAAGCGTTGGCATTTGGAGTATCTGACATTTCTTCAGGAACGTTCAAAGTGGCAGTTAGAGAAAACCAACTTGAAGGTCGATACTCTGGTCGTACTTAAGGAACCTAATCTGCCACCATCCAAATGGATCCTAGGACGTATCACTGAGGTGCACGCTGGTCAAGATGACAAGGTCAGGGTTGTTACAGTTAAAACCGCCCACGGAATTTACAAACGCCAAATCACTAAAGTTGCTGCACTGCCTCTTTGCTGAACGACCGTTCAGGGGGGCCGGTATGTCTGGGACACAGACACCCTGTAAACGTTTTTTTTTCTGCTTTGGTATTATTCGCCGTTTGATGAGTTATCTATTATTCTATCCACTTGCACACGCACATAGACAAAGCGCAGCTTGACATAATATGTATTTGTAAAAGCTTTGACCAAGCATGGTCAGCCAGTAGTTTTTCATTCAGATCTTTACTTATTAATTTTGGCTACTCTTGTCTTTGTGCGTGAGGGTACAGTCAGTCATATTTTTGCTACCAATGCAACCACAGCGCGTCGCGATCTATAAGTTAATTTAAGTGTCTGGTGGAACCAAATAAATATCTATTTAAACATTTTTATACACATAGCTATCATAAAATAGAATACGACACTACGTCATTACATTGTATGCTTGGCTGAGTGTTAGGCAGCTGGCAACCACATGTTGTCCAGCCGCTAGGAGTAAACACGCATAGCTCAGCAGCTCTTTATTCTAAAGACAATAAATAAACATCGACGTCCGGTTGAAGTAGTGAACAGGACACCATGAGCCTTTGATCTTCAATACCCACGCGGCTTCGTTTGAAGCATAAAATAAAAAAAATAAATTTTTTTTATTCCTAAACAGTGAATCGCCAGAGAAATATAAAAATACGTCGCGATTAACGGATTCTGAACATTTGTATCTGTGCGGGACAGCAGCGGTCTTCGTCGGACTACAACCTCAGAAGAACCTCCATAAAAAAAAAACATGTAAGTGGGTCCCTCAAGAGAAACCTCTTTTGTCGTTATAAATACTCGTATAAGTTGATTGATTCGGTTTGGTAGATGTTGTCTCTGTCCGTTTGGTAATAAAGCGCCCGGGCTTCCCTTATAGTTGGTAGCATGAATTATGATCAGGTTAAATCGTTTATAGAGGCAGCTGTTACGAGCGCCATTGCGGAACAAGATGCTCTGTATCACCAGACTTTTGCTGAACGAGCCGCTAAGGCTCAGCAGGAAAATGCTGAACTGGCTGCTAGGCATCAACAATTGGTTAAACAGTGGGATCCGTTACTGATCAACAGGGTCAGTAAACTGTCGGAGCTAGGGGCGACAGCGCATATCAGCGCTCCGAGAATGCAGACGTGTGCTGTCTTAGAGGCTAAGAGCGGCGTCCATGGCATTGACCAATTGGACGCCTTCAATGGTTAGTCTGAATCTTTGGGCACACATGAGTCACATGGCTCTTGGAGGCAAGCGGACACAGCCGCTTACCAGGGGCTTAATAAAGCGCGGGAACCTATTAAGGTCAATCATACCTCAAAGCCCCGTCAGCTAAACAGACCCCTAGTTCACCCTAGGAAAAGAACAACCACGTCTGCTCAAGCTCTTAATAATATGGAGCAACGAAAAAAAACCCATGTCTCGCAAGGAGCGGGACAAAACTCACAGCCAAGTGCTAAAGCCACTTCGAATGCAGAGGCAGAAATAATTTTTAATGCCTCAGATAGCTATGACTTAAAAGTCATACATTTTAAAAGAGGGAATGGACCCATCCTACCCGTTACAAGCGCCTTCGCTGAACAAGTTATTCTGGATCTACAGAGGGAACAAGCACTGATCAACCCTATCAGTGAACTGTCGGTTCTGGGGGCGGCATCGCATATCGTCACCCCGAGGGGGCAAGCGTATGCTGCCATAGAAACTAAGAACGACGTCCATCGCAATAAGCCATTGGACGCCATTAGTAGTCTGTCCGAATCTTCGGGGACACAAGAGCCACGTGACTCTTGGAGGCAAGCGGCCAAAGCCAAAATAAATCACGGGAGCCTATGAGGGTCGATCATTCCCTCTAAGGCCCTATCAGCTAAACCAAGCCCTAGTTCACTCGAACGAAGAGACAGCCACGTCCGACCGACCTCACGGCCATAGAGAGCAGCAAAAAGTGACCCACTTCCCGCAAGAAGCAGGACAAAATGCAAAGTCCTATACCAATGCCACCTCCGGTGCAGAGTCGGAAATTAACAGTAAGTAAGATAAATATGACTCGAAAGTCATACATTCTAAAGAGGGGAGTGTGCCCAGGCTACCCATCATCAGACGAAGAGTAGCAGGACAGGGTATGAGAATCCTCAGTGATACTGGTGTATCAAAGGACTCCACCCAACAGCAAGCAGAACTACTGGGCGTGATAGAAAATGCTCAGATCGCGCTTAGGGCCAGAGAAAATTCTTCTCGGCAAAATAAGGTCTTTGAAGTGGGAGAGCATGTCCTAGAAAGATCCATGTCCATATTTTTGGATCGAGTTCTACAGCGCAAGCCTGTTGTCAAATGTACATTTTGATACAGAGGTTAGTAAGTACAGCACTATCCACGCGATTTCTTCTTTTTTTATTGCTGAATATTTTTCAATATTGATTGACACAATCGCCTAATGCTTGAATTTAGCTGCTTGTGAAATCATTTCAAATCATTTAAAAACAACACGATTAAAATTCTCCAATAAAAGTCTTAATTCATTTTTTATTATATTAATAATAATTTTGTGGTTCAAGCGCGTAAAGTAACTATTTTATTGGCATAACTACTTTGGGCTTCATCTCAGTTTAAGATAGAAGCAATGGTCTTGGTGGGTCATAGATGCAAACATTGTGTTTCGTTAGGTAATAGTAAAAAAAAACTGCTAAAAACTATTGTTTTTATGGCTTAATATTAGGTGAAGTAGTTATGATTTTGCTTAAACTTGAAAATCCTAGATCGAATCAATCAATCAGCTATAAGGCGACCAAGACTCATGAGTCGGCCATAGCCATTTATACGCAAAGTTTGTAAGGATTGAAAGCTTGAGGAATCCACCAATACCTTATAAATAATAAAAATTTTAAAATTATGTTTAAGAAACTTATTATCTCTACTATTGTCTTAATATCCGCTTCGTCCGTCAAGACAATTCAGCCCACTAATATTCTGAGTTCTATTACTAAGTTTAAAATAAAAAAATATAAAAAAAATCTTTTTAATTAATCTTGAAAGACACAACTATTTCCGTCACTTAAAGGAATAGTTAACTAATATCTATTTGAGTTCTTATATGTAAAATAAGATAGAGATTAGTTACAACAATGCATGTTCGATCTTCTATTTCATAGCTATCATAAAATAGAATACGACACTACGTCATTACATTGTATGCTTGGCTGAGTGTTAGGCAGCTGGCAACCACATGTTGTCCAGCCGTTAGGAGTAAACACGCAAAGGGTTGAAAGGGTCACATAGTCGGCAATCACGACATATGCGTGTGGCCAATAT
Source organism: Scaptomyza caliginosa (assembly GCA_035044725.1). NCBI lineage: Eukaryota > Metazoa > Arthropoda > Insecta > Diptera > Drosophilidae > Scaptomyza > Scaptomyza caliginosa. The sequence continues at coordinate 24,256 of JAWNNR010000954.1, read as the reverse complement.
GATGGGAAACGCCAGGCTCAGCCCTTCATGCGAGGCTTAGCGTTTTTTCTCTCAAATGCTTCCTTATAATAATATTTGTATTCTAGTTTTTAGTCTAATTTGGCAGCTCAACAAGTCCAGGTCTTCGCCGGACAAACACCAACATAAAAGACTTTTAGTTAATAAAGTGAGACGCACGTCGTCCTTTAATACTAAATCTCTCGTGTATTTAATCTACTCCTTGGCCGACGATAGGGTCGGCCTAAATCAATAATATAAACAGCATTCCTATATGCTACTTATAACTACAACCAATAATTTAGTTAACTCCGTGGGCAGACGAATCGTCGGCCTGAGTCAAAATTATAATCAGCATTTTTAAATGCTTATAGTTTAAATGCTTATAATTTAATACGTAAACAAATAAAGAATAATTGGTTAATTTATATATTCTCAACACTCCTCAAAGTGCAATGTTACTGAAACAAACGTTTTAAAATTAATGCAATCCTAGAATTGCTATAATCTTTTCATTCTTAACTCTAGATAGATTTCTAGTCAATACATCGGAAATCATATCTTCAATGGACAACATATTTCATCTCGATTAACCTTTTTTTCAATATTTCTCTGACATGGTGAAATTGTATATTTTATTTATTTTGAAACAACAGATCCTTAATATATTGCATGTTCCCAACGCTTGTGTCACCAGTCTAACCGTTACGATCTACCTCCATTCCAAAAAAATGATTTAGACAGCCGATATCAAATACCTCAAACTGACCATGTAAAAGCTCCTTTATCTTCAGAAGATCCTTTTTCTTTCAGCTGGCTAGTATCAGGTCGTTAACATACACTACCTCAATATTAAAGTTTTTACCATTATTAAGTGTGTACACACAAAGCTCATTTGGGCACGCAATAAATCCAATATCTGGCAGGACACAACTTAGCTTTTCATTCCACTTACGCCCATTCTGCCTAAGTCCAAAAAACGATTTCCGAAGCTTAAGCACACTATTGGGGTAGATATCATCAACAAATCCTTTCGTCTGCCGCATATAGACATTTTCCTTCAAATATGCTGCTGCAATTCAATTCAATCAATTTGTTGCATATACATGCCATGCTCTACTGCTATGGCTATAACTAACCTTAATGACGAGTACCCTACCACGGCTGAAAATTTCTCAAAATAGATAACTCCATACCGCTGGCTGCAATTATTTGCCGCTCAACGCATACTTATCGCGCTTAACAGCGTAGACCCACTTGCAGCTGATGCCCAATTCACCGTGAGCTAAGTTATCTTACTTCAAGGATTCGTTGTTTCGCAAGCTATCAGTCTTAATCTGCATTGATATTTCCCAAGCGTCTGCTTGTCATCTTTATCAATGTTGAAGTTTCTGCTCGATTCCGCAAATATGAAGCATTGTCTACGGCCGCAGCCCAGAATGCCTCTTATATACCAGCATGTATCCACATACTGCGAGCCATTTCAAAGTGTGTCCTATTAGCGTTCTGCCACATCGTTTTGGTGTGGGGTGTGCGGCAATCTTAGTTGTCTCTTTATTCCATTACTTTTTAAGTAATTATAAAAGTTCTTACGTATATACTCGCTGCCGTTGCCACTTCTAAGCGCCTTGATTCTTTTGCCATTTTGAGTTTCGGCATGTGTTTTATATTTATATTCCATGACCGCTTGCTTCTATGTAATTATTTCCAGCTAGACAAATGCGCCTTTCGTGCTCTGCGCAGGCATGAACATAACTTAGCCTTACATTAATAAAAAAAAAGGTATATACATACTCAGCAATAGATAAATTAGATTAATGTTCGAATATGCGCGAAGCAAAATAAAATCAGTACAAACTAGAACATCGAGTGTATCGAACTCTTATTGTAAGTTGTTACTGCACTTTCTCTTTGCTGTAAAGCTACTATCAAAGCACCACACATGTTGGGACGACGTCTCTCTTGATGTGGAGTGCAAACAGTGACTTAAATCTACATAAAACTGCACTCAGACAGTCTTTGATTTGGTCCATTCATTGGGAACAGACTTGTACGATCATACATGTATAAAACTTTCCAGCTAGCATACAAGCTAAGTACACATAAGTTCAGTGAGCAAGAATTGGTAAGTATCAAATAATACAAAAAAAAAATCAATAAACAAAAATACATTGTGATACAATGTCCAGCCAAAGTAATTAATAAGAACTAGATTGCGGCACAACTATTCAACTCGAGATTCGAAGAACTCAATACAATGCCAAAAACTACATTGCGATTCAACTCGATTTTCAAAGAACTCGATACAATGTCAATACCATAAGCAAATCACCCATATACATAAGTGCAACCTAAGCAACGCATGATCAACACTGCTTATAAGCGGCCAAGTACCAGCGATCTGCCATTACTCTGCCCTAGCTCTGCTACGCCGCTGCTAGAATTAAAATTTAAGTTTTAGTCACAAATTGTGTTTCAATAAAGAAAGTTCAATTAAAATTAACTGGCGCCCGAGCAGAGACTAGCGCGAGGTTTTAATTTGATTAAGTACAGTTTGTATAAAGTGTTCAACTATACACGCCCCGCTTGTCTTAGCCAAACAGAGAATAAAATTCGTTTGGAGTGACTCTTGCTTTTAACGACCAAAAGATTTAAAGCTGAAAAAATTAATGATTAACGTATTGTCTACACGTTTAGTAAGGCCCGCTTCCAGGACACCCTCGTACTGGTACGAGCTGCAGAATCCCGAGTAAAGAGTGAAAAGGATAACATACCAGCCGTCGGAGGAGTAGCTACACCCATCCTACAAGTTTTGTAAGTTAGAACTTAAGATACATTAAAAAGGAAAAAAGAACAAAAAAAAGCAAAACAAATTAAAAGATCTAGAATTAAAAAAAAAAAAACAAATTTTAAGCAAAAAAAAATTTTTTTTTAATTAAAAACAGAAAAAATGTTTAATTTAAGACATAAAAAAAAATAGTAACATAATTTCTAAGACAAAAACGTAAATAACTTAGTTAAGTTTCGCCCAAGAATGGCTAATCGAAAGATTGAGAAAATTCAATGGAGATCACAGTTCAGTTCCTGGAAAAGGGAGTTGACAGGATATTGGAGGCCTACGACCACACAATTGGTACAGCAAAGTATTTCGGTATCTTGCATACCATTCGCAACAAGATTACCAGCAATGCCGATACTGCGCTTAAGTTTTATAACACCCCCTTAATTTGGACTGATATGTCTAAGTGTCTTGCTGCATTATGCAGATAAGAGAGATTTGTCGACACTCAAATATCAAAAGACAGGAATTGCTCAGGGTCATAACCAATCAGTAGAAGAATCAAATAGTCTACCAACATTTATCTCTGATCTTAACTAAGATCTGTTGCATGGATCTGACTAGGGATTCAGAACAATTGATGACTAAAATGTATGGGTCCAAAGCATTAGACACATTTATACGTGGACCTCGCAGTGATCTGTCGCGCCTTCTGGGAATGGAGGAGGCAACGGATCTCCCAACAGCTTTGCAACTGTGCTTAAAATTGGAAAACCAGTCATAACGTGCCAATTATACAATACAATTCACCTGTGTGGATTGTACCCAAAAAGTTGGACGCTTTAGGTGTAAAGAAATATAGAATGGTGGTAAAATATAGAAAATTAAATAGCGTCACAAGACCAGACAGATACCCTATACCAAACATTAATAGAGTGCTGACGGAATTAGGCAACAACAAATGGTTTTTTTTGTGTTTGACCTCAAGAGTGGGTCCCACCAGATTCTTTTGGAAGAATCAGATATAGAAAAAAAGAGCATTTTCAGTGAATAATGGGAAGTATCATTTTACCAGGCTGCCTTCTGGTTTGAAGAACACACCATCACTATTTCCTGCGTGCATCTAAAAGGACATACATATATTGTAAAGATTTGTTACATTTACATCGATGATATCATTTTTTTGGCAGAGACGACATTCTAAGAGAACATATAGGGAAGTTTTGTTACATTTACATCGATGATATTATTGTTTTTGTCAGAGATGTAGAGTCTCATTACAAAAATCTTGAAACAATATTCAGAACCTTGAATATAGCACATTTCAAATGCCAACTAGATAAATGCGAATCCACCAAGAACAAAATAGAGTAATTGGATTTTGTTATACCAGACAGTGGCATAGAAACAAGCCCAACGAAGGTGGAAGCAATAGCTAACTACCCATGTCCAGAGTCTCTTAAGAAGTTAAGATCATTCCTTGGACTTTAAGGATATTACAGAAGATATATACTTTTAAATGAATTTGAATTAAATGTAATAAATAAAATTTTAGCATTGTCAATAGAAATGCTAAAATTAGTTGACGTTTTACACAATAACACAGCAATAGTTTATATAATTAAAATTCCCAAACTTGAAAAAACCAATTTCCAAAATTTTATAATTAAATCAGTAATTAAAAATGAATGAATAGTACACTAAAAAACTAATGACGTTTTTGTATCACATGAAAATGTATTAAAATTCCCACAAGTTAACATAAGTGAAAAAACTGTATTTCTAAGTTAATTCAGGGAAAAGATGCATTGTGTGATTTTAGCAATGCAGAACATATCCTACTAAAGAACTTTAACGGCAGTATAACTCACAACAATGCCAGTAGCCCTATAAAAGGAACCTACTTGGTACGCTTTTGGAACGACTCCATTAAAATCGACGATAACTAGTTTGGAAATAAAGAGTTGAGCATCTTCAAAGATGGAACACCTCTGATACAGATGACTTAGAAGGAGGCGAACAGACTACAAATATTGTCCTTAGGAGCACTGGAGGCATTACATGTGAAGAATAGCAAGCGCTTAAAAAAATCCACACACTCTCCATCATCAGTCGAGTTAATTAATTTTCATTGTTTTGTATTGCAATTGCAATACTCGTAGCATACAGAAATTGCGTCGCACCAAAGAAACAAATCGTCTTGCAAATGCAAGATAGCGAGCAAGAACACAACGCAATACAAAAAACCAATATTCAACCCAAAAATTTATACCCGAACTCCCATATATCTGTACCTGCTTGAGGACAATCAGGAATTAAGGGAGGAGAAGTTAGGTACACATAAGTTCAGTGACCAAGAATTGCTGAGTATCAAATAACACAAAAAATTAATAAACAAAAATACATTGTGAAACAATGTCCGGCCAAACAAAAACCCAAACAATAATGGCCGACTACTTATAACTGCCACTTCCCCATGAGCCAGCAAGTTTTTAAAAAATGTAAAGTAACAAAGCAGAAATTGATTTCTCCATGTTCTAAAAATACGTCTGATTTTTTTGTTCAAAATTCCAGTTCCGTCTGCGGCTCTGTAGTATATGCTCTTTGCTCTGAACCGGCTGAAAAGCAGCTGTGAAGGCCCTTAACACTAGATTTACCATGCCAGTCAAAATTAATGGTTTTTATTTCTTAAATATTAACTATGTTTATGTATTTTTTTTTTCAAAACTATTATATGACATTTATAATAACAAATAAATACAAACAATTGGATAAGTTAATTTAATTTTGTGTTCATAAGAAAACAAATTTTTGTTTCTGAAACTTATACCGAAATCAGTTATTTTGACCTGGTACAAGTTTTTGTAGTTTTATGTGCAAATTGAAGTTTCTGCTGATAGAACATTTTGGAAAAAAATAGAAGCAAGAGGTGCCGTTGGAAGTTTACCAAGTCATTGCATAATCAAAGATTTATCTGGGCCTACAGCACATGCTAAAAGAAATATTATGGAAAAAGAGATAAGCAGTGCTTTTTTACTATTGATTGATAATCATATACTAGAACATATCAGAAATTGCACTGAATTAGATGCCTCTCGAGTTTTAGGCAAGAATTTCCTTTCGCAGGGAAAACGGAAGGCTTTAATTGAAGAATTGTATGACCGTCGTGCATACGAAGCAAAAGGTTTGAAATTATCATATTTATAAAACAAAAGGTGGGGTCTAGATTTTTTTTCCAAAACTATGAGCAGGAATGACTTTACGGACATTTTACGTTTTATTCGCTTTGATAAAACAAATGAGAAAAGTCAACGCTTGCAAACGGATAATTTTGCGCTGGTATAAACTGTTTGGGAGAATAGTCAAAACTCTTTTAAACCTGGAGAATTTATCACAGAAGGCTAGATGTCGATTTACCCAGTATATGCCAATCAAACCATACAAATTTGGGATACAATTTTGGCTGGCTTCTGATGTTGAAACGAAGTATCTTATAAATGGCTTTCCCTATTTAGGAAAAGACGAAAAACAAACTTCATCATGAAATGAAGATGTGTGACAACCAGCCTCCCCTGGCTTCAAAATTATTAGCTAAAGTTAGCTACAGTACGTTGCAACAAACGGGAACTTCCAAAAATTTCCAAAGAAAAAAAGATAGCATGGAACGTTGTTCAACGCTTCTTCTCTATATTTCTCATCAATTCTCTCAAACGATAAAGCATTATGATATAAATTAATAGAACTTGTTATATACACTCAAATTGACTGGCTTTGGTATAAATAGATATGCAGATTTGTTAGTAAATCTAGTTTTAAGGAACGTGTGTTTGCCAGAGTGAATGTAAAAATTGGCGCCAACTGGGGCTGCAAAATTGATAACAAGTTGATAGACCTCGAGACGCAAATCGATACAACACATATAGTTCCCAAATTTTGGCAGCTAGAGTGATAAGATAGTTTTTGTCATTTTCAATAAATTTGTATTAAAGTTTGGATGCAACGCCCACATCTACCGCCCCAGCCATTCATCAATGCATTGTAAAAAAGGTTCAAGTGCTAATGCCCAATGTGAGTGTAAACATTGATACACAAAAAGTTTGAAAGAGTACGTTAACAGCTATAAACATAAATATGAGTACAAAGCAACAGAGAATAAGTGTGTATTGAGCGTATGTCGCACCAATTTTTAGTTTAAGTAACAGGTGATTTTTTTGCTATTATCTTTTTGGCAACACTGTTTTTTACATCTCACGCACGTTTCGTGTTTTGTTTTACTGTCAAACATCTTCAGTTTGGCCTATAATTTAACCATGGAGCGTCTTACAAGCGAACAACGTTTCCAAGTTATTGAATTGTATTATCAAAATTCGTGCTCTGTTAAGAAAGTTTTTCGCGCGCTTCTTCCAATTTATGGTCAGTTTAATCGAATTACTGAGGGTGCTTTTCGGGCTCTTGTGACTAAATTTCGCACCTAATTTACATTGTTGGACATTAAACCACCAACATGCTTACGTACAGTGCGAGCTGAGATATATATCGTAGCTGTATCGGCCAGTGTTACTGATGACCGTGAAATATCGATTAGGCGTCGTGCTCAGCAATTGGGCCTCTGTTACTGCACTATGTGGAAAACTTGGCGGAAGGATTTGGGTGTGAGGCCTTTCCAAAATCAGCTGGTGCAAGTTTAGAAGTCGGCCACAACACGAATTTTTTTGTAAATGGGCTCTTGACAATTTGGCCGAAGATCCACTTTTTATCGAAAATTTGTGTTCAGCGACGAGGCTCATTTCTGGTTGAATGGATACGTGAACAAGCAAAATTGCCGTATTTGGAGTGAAGAACAGCCAGAAGCATTGCAAGAGCTACCAATGCACCCAGAAAAAATCACTGTTTGGTGTGGATTATGGGCTGGTGGAGTCATTGGCATGTATTTCTTTAAAGATGATGCGAATCGCAACGTTACTGTGAATGGTGACTGCTACCGTGCAATGATAACAAACTATGTTTTGCCCCGAATGGAAGAGCTTGACCTGCATGACATGTGATTTCAACAAGACGGTGCCGGATGGATCATTTGAGCCGCAGCACGCGGCCAACATTTGCATGAAATAATCTTCAAATATTAAATTATATCGAACTTTCTATCGATCCAAATAAAGATTTCATGCACTTTTCTGAATTGTATGTGTTTTATTTAAATTTCCGATAGCTATTAAAAAATCACTCCTTAGTTAGTTCGTAACCAACTTTTGCAAGAAGCACATGATTGAATATATGTTATAACACACAAACCGAACGTATTGGAAACCTCTGATATATTGTTTCATTTATGGGCCCAGGTATCGTTGTACTACGCAATTATAATTTTTCGGTTTTGTGTCTGCGGTATAATTCTCCCTAGAATTCTATATGGCTTCGTCATCTTCATTTGATATGTTTGATATTCTAGTTAAATGGTATCCATTATATTCACAATGGCTCTTATAGGTGTCACCATCATTTGAGAAGATTTTGACCGATTCTCCTTGGTTTGCTTTAACGACAACGCTATCCAAAATTGTCATAATTTCATTATAAGTCATTTAAATAGGTCATTCTAAGTTTGACTAACAATTTGTAAGGTGGTTTTGGTGGACTTTTAAGCTGATTACCAAATGATAATTGCTTTTCTATACAAGCTCCGAATTGAATAAAATGTATCATTATGGTGTTCCTCCATTTGGTCATTGTTGCCGTTGCATCTTTATTTGTTTGTATTTCCCCATCCTCATAATCACTTTGTGTGTCCATATCTTAGCTTGCAGCAAAGTTTAAAGTTACTGCTGCAGTGCTATCAAAGCATGACGATATTGAAACTAGCTTGGCCACCAATGCACCATTCAGGATAGATGCTAGCTTACTGTAGTAGTTGCCATGGTAACGGTGGTGTTGCTGGTGACACTAGTAAATGTTACGGTTGTTGCTGTTGTGCAATTGCTTTGAGTTTCGGTGTTGGCGATTTCGGTATTGAATATCTTAACGGCGGTGCTTTGCTTGATATTAGGAGCATTTTTTCGTAATCAATCTGCTCATTATTAAGCGGAAAGTTAGAGGAAATGTCCCTTACATTGTAATAGTGCATGTATGTATATTTACAATATTTAGCTATAAAGAATATCCATATTACGTTGTTAATTTGCACACATGAATGTTTAAGAAACAGAGTGAAAACAGATCAATTAAACAAATAAGCAAAGTGTGATGAACAATTTAAATAAAGTTTAACATTTATGTAAAAGATTTGAAGGTCGCGCACAATGTTAATATTACACTGCAGTAACATTACACTGTGAAATGGCAACCTTGGAGGATCGGCACGATAGGGGGCGCTGCAGGCACAGCAACTCTGCGCAATCGCGGTGAGTTATGTTTTTGTTGTTATTGACTGGAATAGGCAACTATAAAGAAACATAGAAAAGCGCAGGCAGGTTTTTTTTTTTTATTTCCAAGAAGTATTCATCTTGAAATAACCTACAAGTAACCTTGGGACATTAAAAAGACAATCCCTAAGACAAAGTGCATATAATCTTGAAATAACCTACTAGTAACCTTGGGACATTAAAAAAGACAATCCCTAAGACCAAGTGCAGTGAAAGAGAGCCGCACTTTTGGCTGGCTCCACGGCAGGCGGCATTGGAGCAGGTGATCGAGTTAAAAACGGCACAAGTGAGTGTGAAACAGTTAGAAGAAAGTATTGGTTCTATAAGGCCCCCCGGGTTAATCTATCAATAGGTTATGCAACCGCAGCGCAAGCTAGTGCGAACGCAAACTATTCTCCATAACCGCAAAATAATTTGTACGGCAAGGCATTCTCAAGTCTCACTGGCACAATCGAGGATAAGTTTAGGAAGCAAGAATCCACGGGAACTGAAGAAAAGGTCTGTGCGTATCAATTGTATCAATTGTCATGATACAATTGTGGTGCAGAGTCTGTACAGCGAAAATTACTCAGTGCGCGACTGCGCAAAGCAATACCGCGTAAGAGGTTCTTGGAGGACTTAAAAAAAAAAAAAAAAAAACGCGTAACTAGTAACAAGCGTATGCACCTACAAGTGAAGTAGATTGTAACTTTAGCATTTCGGACATCGTGTTAAGTAGGACAAGCGATGGTTAAATATACATATAATATAGAACTTATGTTTGCAAAATACTCGTTTGTACTTTTGTATACGGTTGTCTCAATTTATGTATGAAAAAAAGGTGCTCACTTTATTTTCTTGCACTAACCAAAATTGTAAAATTTCCATTAGAGAAAAAATGGATTTTTATCATCAAACATTTGCAACAAGTGGAAGGCCTTCAACTTCGCTGTATTAATTGGGTGAGTCAAAGAAAAAAAAATTTTTTTTTACAAACAATTAAGTGCAAGAAATATTGTGTGAGTGTCAATAAGACAAGACAAAAAAAAAAACAAAAAAAAAACCAAATGTAGATTTAAAAAGAAAAAAAAAAATTATCCCTATACAGTCTTTTTCTTTAAGATCAAAATAAGTTAAGACAGTTAAAAATGAATGTTTTTCCAGATCAAAAGAAAAGAAAGAAATGAAACGAATTGTAAAATATAAGATCCTTTAGTTAATAAGAAAATGCCAGAGGTTATTGAATTGTATAGTTTTTTTTCATAATGAATGCCTAAAATAAAGATAATGTATCCCTGAAAGTAATATGATTGTGTAGTTCGGTTTGGGAGTTGTCCAAAAAACATGTGGCATAAGAAAGATCAAGGTAGGGTGGGTGCAGAGCCATACTGCAATAACAGCAGCAGTTCGAACCGCGAATTTTTTTTCTTTGTCCGCTTCCATCTTAATCAACTCAAGGTTTCTATATATTCTTTTATCTTTTTTTGTAACTATTTAAAAAAAAAACCAAAACGGCCTTTGGATTCGAAAAAAAATAATAATTAAAATTATTCCTGACTGTACTTGTGTGTGTGTGTCCGCATAAGATTCAACGAACCCCCCTTAGACTGTTTTGCTAGCCGCAACCACAGAATCCAAAGCGAATCTTATTGACATGACATGAAGGGTAATCTAAGTCTAAACTTAGATCCCAGATTGTACGTTACAAAAGTTAAATGCCCCTCTTGTGCGTCTTTACGCAGGATGGGTGGAATGTCTTGCCCGAAGAGTAGATAATGCAGTTTCATCACACTTTACTTAATGGCTGTTGTTTTTGTTTAGTTGCCGGCACCGTGCTGAGCGACTCCCAAAAATATCGGAACGGTCCTATTTTTAGAAGCATTTTTTGTTTCTGTTCGTTCCTTTAATACGTTCTCATTTATTTTGAACAGAGTTGCGTAACCTAGTTGTTTTTTTTAAACCAGTTTATTTAAGAAGGTTGATACGGATTTGTATAAAAAGAAAAAATAATCCCCTGTATTTTGTTTTATTTAAATTTAAATAAAATAACCGTAACAATTTTTTAAGTTCACTACACAACAATCTACTACTAAAGGGATACAACTCAATTATAGTGGCAAATTATCATCTTCCTATTGAGTTAATTGGAAGTTATGAATATGCACTAATTGTTTTCCATATGTATAACCCGATTCCAAATGGGGATTGTGACAACTTTTTCGATGTTTCAAAACATATTATTTAGTTCCCAGTGGAATCGTATGAGCTTGTTCTTACAAGTAAAATTATTATTGAGAAAATTATGGGAAAAAACTAAATAAATCAAAGTATCCTCTTATCAAGAGTGATAATTATATCCTTTAAAAAGTGATATCTTCTCAAGATGGCGCAATATATACAAAATAGTGTTCGATTGGACAATTATTTGGATTTGATAAAAAATCTACAACCTAACGAAATACACATATTAAACCGGTGGTAATTTAAAGCTAATAGGATTTGCTTAGAGTGCAATATTGTTAGCAGATCATATGTAAATATGAAATCTAGTCCATCCAGTTGACAAAATACACAATATAAAAATAAATTTAATTTATACAGAACGTGTGCAACACTTCGTTTACCCTTGGAACAAGGGCAATGATAATTTACAAGTTACATGTTACTAGTTAGCACTTTAAGTTGTACTACAGAAGGAAGGAGGTCGATGTAAAAATTATATCCCTAAGAACATATTATTTCTTTAGTCAGTGGGTTTATAACTAAGAATATATTCATAACGTATGAAATGTTGGAGAGGAAGCCTTTTCTACTTAGAGTATAAGAGAATATTATTGCTACTCTCTCTAATTACAAGCATTTTAAAGCAATGATTGAGGTAGAACTTAAAATTTGACGTACTAACATGTGAAGGTTTAATTAATGTCAAAGCTTAATTTGTTTGGCTAATCGGTTGCTGCAAACGGCAAACTTAAAATAAATTAAAATTGTATGAGGTATCCCTTACACAAAGTTCAAAGTACCCGATTATTAATTCTCCAACTTACACTTTTTAAATCAATAAAACTCGTACCTCGTATCTATTGGTTTAACTAATGTGACAAGTCCCAAACACCCATCGAAGCGTTGTCCCTCTAATTTATGTTTGCTGCTTCGGTAAAAAAGCCAATTCCACACAAAATTCGTGATGTGTGAGCAACTGCTCATTTATGTGCAGACAAATTGGTTTTAACTTGTATTCGTGAGCACAAAGAAAAAATATAACTGGCAGGCGACAAGGCAGAGGGTTGCGGTACTGAAATGTTATACTGGCAGAAGCACACGATCAAATTAAATTATGTTTTATATGTAAAAGACCTGCAATGTGATATAACGTCAAAAAAGTCAACTTGTTTTTCTTTTAAAACAATATAAAGGAGGTGTTTGACGCATATGCAAATTTAAATAGCCTTGTGAAGTTTCACCAAAGATTTTGTGTGAAAGACTTGCGCCAAAAGTAAAATATGGGTTTAACGAGGCACGGTATAAAAATAAATCTCACGGTTTCCACATCCCACAGCAAAATGAATGACCTTGGTGAAAATGGCGCGTAGCATGATGGTGCATGCTGGAGTCGGCGAGTCCTTTGGGTCAAAGAAAAAAAAAATTTGCAACCAAAGGTGTTGAACATATTTTTGTGGGTAATTCTAAGACTTCCAAAGCCTATCGTTTGCATAATCCTGACAAACGCAGCGTTACAGTTTCGCGAGTTGTTTATATTTTATATTTTTAAGTTTTTATACACCAACAATTTTCAACGAAGTCGGAGTTAAATCAAGATTTTTTCGTTCTTGAGTGTGCACCTGAAAACTGTGGTAGGCAGTACAACGCGAATTAGCAATAATCGAATGAAGAGTGCCAGGGGAGAACAAAATGGTTCGCAAGGGATGTGTTGGTTGTAATTGCAAGAAATACCACACGGTCAATGTAGCCGCCAAAGATCGCTTTACCAACAAGTATCAAAGAGACATTTAACTCATTGTATGCAGGGAACTGGAAATCTGTTATGCAGAAGGAGTATGACTATTTGCACGATGTTCAAACGAGGCGATAAACACAAATTTAAAATTAACAAAAATCATTTAACGTAAAAAGTACATTTGAGCCGACATAATAACTAACTACGGCAAAAATTTATTAGACATTGAATTGCCAGTACACGTGTCTGATTCATGACCTTGAATTTACTTGAAAGGTGAGTGAGCGAGAATTTTAAAACCGAAGAATTTACAGTTGCAACTTTGTTATCTTTTGTTTTCGTTTGACTGTTTTGGCTTTTCCTGCTGTCCAGTAAACACTAGAAAAGTTCTTTATGTCTGACTTAAGCAGCGGCGAAGAAGAGATAGCGTTAGTATTAAGGAAAAACAAACAAAAAGATCAGATTCGACAGAGAGAAACATGGCGCAACATAATCAAACTGGCAATATCAACAAGGGAAACGTGTTCGAGATAATAAAAACAGCTGTTAAAAAGGAGCTTGAATGTCAAGCAAGAGATTTTGAAACGAAACTTGACGCAGTAACACAGCAAGTGCGCGAACTACGCACATTGCCTGAATGTTGAGTGTTATGATATTACAAAATCAATACCAGAGTTCGATGGCAGACAGGAGAATTAGGTCTCCTGGCGCCAAGCTCCTACAACAACATACGAGGTCTTTAGCCCTTATGACGGCAATTCACGCTTCTATCAAGCGGTAGTCTTCATAAGGAACAAGATCAGAGGGCTCGCTAATGCGACATTAGCATCCTTTAATACAGTGCTAAATTTTAAAGCAGAGGCCAGTGACGGGAGATACGCTTTCGCAGCGAGCTTCGCTAGAAATAATGAAGATCGAATTCAGAGACAGGGTCTAGGACAAGGAAAACAAGGTCCGTCAACGAAATCAGGATGATTCCTACCAGGGAGAAATCCTCACTTCATTTGAAACCGAGAATCTAAACGGACAAAGTAATCCTATCGTAAATAACAAAAATGCAAGTAGCTTCAGGCAAAGGTCCCCACAACAAAGACCCGAGCCTATGGAGATAGACTCCTCGGACGGCGGCTCCGAGTTTGAACTCTGTAATTTCTTAAAGGTAAATCCCTAGTGCCGTATATCATACGAGTAGTAGAGAACAGGGAGATGAAGCTCCAGAGCTAGCACATTTCGTGCCAGTAAAAAAAGCCATTTTCAGTGACGTCAATTCATGGGTGCACTAACATCACCCGAAAGTGCAAGATTGAACTTTTCGGAACTAGATCATACTTCTTCACATTACAACAAACCTCCTAAAAAGGGTTAATGCAAAAATCGACTTAGCCAAAAATGTCGTAGCACACGACAATGGCACCGAACTAATTCGATACAGTGCAAAACGTCAACTACTGACGGATTGACGGTGCTGAAGTACCCCTCGCAGTTAGAGAAGACTTTGACACTAAAATACGGAGAGCAGCGGGCGCATTTGCGGATTCCGATGAGGCTCTACCATACAACATTAACACTGTAGCTACCATTCGAACAGATAGAGGGCCGGTATACCTCAAACCATACCCTTACCCAATGGGCGTAGCCGACTTCGTAAACAACGAAGTAAAAACATGCTCAAAGATGGTATAATAAGGCTATCCAAATCACCTTATAACAACCCCATTTTGGTGGTTGACAAGCAGGGCACGGACGAAATGGGTCACAGGAAAAAAAGGTTGGTAATGGACTTTCGTAAGCTTAACAGCGTTACGACAGACGACAAGTACCTAATCCCCTCAATTTCGACAATACTGTCAAATATGGGAAAGGCTCGATTCTTAACCACTTTAGACTTGAAATCTGGTTTTCATCAGATTATGTTAGCCGAAAAAGACCCTGAAAAGACGGCTTTTTCAGTCAACAACGGGAAATACGAGCTCTGTATACTCCCGTTTGGCCTTAATAACGCCCCAAGCAATCTTTACGAGACCCATCGATGATGTCCTAAGTCAATTTACCGGAAAAATATGTTACGTCTACGTAGATGACGTAATAATATTCACTCGTACAAAAGAGGAACACGTACAAAACATCGAATGCGTGTTGAAAAGCCTCTATGATGCTGAAATGAGAGTCTCACAAGAGAAATCAAAGCTTTTCGTGAAAAATGTATAGTATCTGTGGTTCATAGTTACTAGGGGAGGCATTACAACTTCACCCGAAAGGTCAAGGCCATAAACGAATATCAGGCCCCAACTACCCTCTTCGACTTGCGCTCTTTCTGGAATAATCAAGCTATTAAAGATGCTTCATCAAAGGTTTCGCTACCATCGCGAGACCATTAACGGATATACTGAAAGGTGACATAAAAAGTTAAGGATCAGCTTAACAGCAGAGCAGTTGAGAGCGTTTGGAAAACTGAAAGAAATATTGTCATCCGAAGACGTTATCTGGAATTACACGGAACTCTCTAAACCATTCGACCTAATAACAGATACTTCGGCATATGGCCTCGGCGCTGTTTTATCCCAATTAGGATGACCAATAACGATGATATCTAGAACGTTAAGAGGAAATAAAAAAAAATTTCGCAACAAACGAGCGGAAGCTTTTAGCTAATGTATGGTCACTTAAAACACTCGGAAATTAGTTTAACGGAGTTCGCAAGCGAAACTTTATGTTTCGCAATCGCTTCATAGCGGCCACTGCAAATATGCTGTGTTTGCCGTCCATGCAACGACATCCGACATGCTTATTCAGCACTTCTGGCACGCGTCGAGTTCTGGTCAACAACCAAGAGATCGTTGACTTTAGTTAACTTACATATGTTTCAACACACAAACCGAAAATTCTTGAAACCTCTGATATACTATTTCATCAATAAAAAACAAAAACCAAGTGGAAATATTAAATACAACGAAGAACAATAATAATAATAATTGTATTGTTGTTGAAACAAAAAACCAAAAACGCATTTATGCAAAAACGAACAAAAACCGTGCTCGCGAAGCATGGGGGTTGTTGTTATAGCTGTCATATATACCTTTAAATCCGGCTCAATCGACCAAAGACAACATATACAAATTACATTCGTGTCAAAGTATAATGCCAGATGTCAACACCCTAACAATGTACTCTGAATTTTGTTTAAATTATAAATCTTTATTTTCTACACACACGGTGCTGCTTGATCAAAATTTACGCACCTACTGAGCGTCGCTTCTTTAAAGTTTTACCATATGTTTTTACAAAATAACTTTAAACAATACATTTTTCAAGGCAAAGTGCTTACATAAATTCGTTAAAATTTAAGTAAGTTTGTTAGGTTCAAATTAATTTAGAACATGGATTAGTACCCACAGATATTTACGAACAAGAATAAAGCCTCGGCCGTCGGTGCGCGGTATTTCGCTGCGTTTATTTATGATTTTTCGAGAAAATAACGTTTTTGCATTTTATGAGTTTATGTGTTCCTGGATATAAGTCTGTTTGGCTTAGAAAAAAAAAACAAGTATATATATAGTACAAACATGCAAAACGCACCTGAAGACTATTGTTTAGTTGCATATAAGTCAACACACATTTAAATCATTAAGCACGAAAACAATTTGCATAAGATATAACACACAATTGTCAGCACCATTAAAACTATGTCAAGACCATACACATTACCACATATTTATTGACACAATATTCAGCACAATAGGTCAGAAAGCTCTTAGCGACAAAATATCGCTGACCACACAGAATACCGCTGACTGCACAATATGCGCTATGGGCAGTCGGTCAATTAACTCGGTAGTTGCGAAATATGCTATTCTGCATAAGCAAGCAATTGCTGAGAACTCAATAACCCAATTTAACTAATAACACAAACATGTAAACCTAAGCTATTTTTACCTATAAATATTGTGACTTTTCGTTAATAAAGTTAGTGTCTTAGTACCACAGCATTCACTACTATTCACTCATTCTTCCATCGCACTTACTGTGCGCAGCGAAGGACTCCCTCTCCGTAGTCCAACTAGTTACAAGTGCTAGTTGCGACGCCTTTTAGTAGTCAGTTTATGTACTGACTGCTTCCCTTAAACACACACAAACATTTTGGTGACCCCGACGAGTGGATATCTGAAGTTGTCAACTAGGCGACAAAGGACACTAGGATAACTAGGATAACCAACTCTACAAACCTATACTGAAGTTGTCAACAAGGCGACATATCAGGATCCAAGTGTGCTATCGTTAATAAACGACCACAGCACTTTCACAAAGTCCAGCAAGCGACTATATATACAAACTGATACACAAGCAGATATACCAATACATATCTGTACAAGATCAGTAAAAATGGCATCAGGAAAAGTAACCATCGAGGAGTTACTTGATGTCCAGCAAGATATCAGCAATCAGATTCAAAGGCTGATATCTAACTACAAAAAGGATTCCGCTGAGCGAAAGGCGAAGACCGGATATCACAAAATCAAATATGATTCTCTGAATGAGAAATGGATTATAATCCAGGAAAACGATGACGCCATAAGAAAATCTGGCGGGCTATCACAAGATCATGATTACTTCGCCTTCTATGAGGACATAAGAACAACAGTTCTGAAGTACTTGGAAGTAATGAAAAAGGACGCTGAGACCACAAATCAAGCCACAAGCGGGAAACTTGAGATTAACGATGTTCAGCGTCAGCAATCAACGAGGCAACCACCCCTGGAACCCAAGGTGATTGCGTTGTGCCGACGACAAAGGGCAATGATCGCATCACTATATCGCACATTGCACCAAAATACCCCAATTGAGCAAACATCATTGGAGCTCATAAAAAATCTATGGACTCAAATTCAGGAGGTCCACTTTCGGCTTTATGAGGAAGTTGAAAACCCAGAAGAAAATGGGTATAATTCAAAGGATTATCTACAGGCAGAAAGAGATGTACAAGGGGCACTAGCATCAAAAATCAAGATGCAGTGCACCAATAACATAAACTTGCCTCCCATAACAATTCCCAAATTTGATGGGGATATATTAAAATGGACACAATTCTTTGATATGTTCATGTCCATGGTTCATAATACCAACATGCCGACAATTCGGAAAATGTGGTATCTTAAAACCAGCGTGCTCGGTGAGGCAGAAAGACTAATCCGCCAAATTGACTTAAAGGAGGATAACTACCATCACGCATGGAACATCTTGGTTGACGCATACGACAACCCAAGAGATATAGCATCTACTGTATTGAACCGGTTTTTGATGCAACAAACCATCAACGACAATGTAAAGTCGCTGAAGGAACTATACATAGTCACTCTAGAGTCCCTCGCATCTCTCAAAGGACTCGGATTGGACATCTCAACGTGGGACCCAATATTGATAGCGGTCATACGAAACAAGCTCGACAGCACAAACAAGACGCTATACGAGCAATCAATAAGCAATTCGAAGCAAATACAAAAACTGGACACCATGCTCCAGTTTCTCGAACAAAGAGTTCGTGTTTTAGCTAGCGGAAGCAAAACACACAACAATACCAAAAGAGACTCGACGGGAGCAACTTGTGCATCTTCTTCAACTGCAAGGAAGGATTGTCTATACTGCAAGAAATCTAATCATATGATATTTCGGTGCAACGATTTCCGTGCTAAGACAGTCAATGAGCGACTGAACTGGATTCAACGGCGAAAACTGTGCGTCAACTGCTTTAAAGGAGACCACATGGCAAAGGCTTGCCCAAGTCGGTATAATTGTCTCACGTGCCAGAAAAGGCACAACACGCTGCTGCATTTGGAAAATTCTTCAATGGAGCAGCAAAATCCAATTGTTGCATCAGCAAGCAGCAAAAATATAAATCTACTTGCGACAGCAAAGGTAATAGTCCAAGGAAATAATGGACAACAATCCACGTTCAAGGCTTTACTGGACTCTGGATCACAGATTAACGTAATATCAGAACGACTCGCCTCTTCATTATGTCTGAAACGATACAACTCATCACTACGAATTGAGGGCATCGGTGGACAACCAAAGACAAGCAGAGCTCGTGTAAACCTGGTGGTGAAGTCATTACACAACGACTTTACAATGCGGATCGAAGCATTCATCCTACCGCACATTATTACGGATCAACCAGCCCAAAGCATAGATGAAAAGGATTGGAACATGCCAGCAACCCTACCGTTGGCAGATCCTCAATTCAACAAACCGGGCAAAATTGACATGCTCATCGGTGCGGAACACTATTACGCACTATTGCTCCCACAACAACACATAATACCCTCTGGTCCAATCATGCAAAAGACCAGATTGGGATGGGTGGTAGCTGGAAAAATAAAGGAACCAAGGATGTCTGCAGCCATTTGTGCAGTAGCTACAGGAGACGACACGAATGCCATTATGGAGCGATTCTGGACCCTAGACAACTTGGAAACAACAGAAAGGCATCGTACACCAATCGAAAAGGAGTGCGAAAGACACTTTACAGACAACTTGCAGACTGCTGAAGATGGTAAATTCATCGTAAAATTGCCGTTTTCTGAACATTCTTCAGCCCTGGGGCCCTCGTTGGATACTGCCGAAAAAAGATTCCTCGCACTAGAAAGAAGGACAAAGCCAGAAATCTGGAAACAATATGTGGACTTCATGAATGAATATGAAGAATTGGGTCATATGAAGGCTGTCCCTCGAAAACTCCTTCCAACACACCATTATTTCATCCCCCATCATTGTGTGCTGAAACCTGATAGCAGCACCACAAAGCTAAGAGTAGTCTTCGATGCATCATGTAAGACATCGACAGGCAAATCTCTAAACGACATATTGCAAGTAGGACCCACGGTACAAAGTGATCTTATGTCGATTCTACTGAGATTTAGAACACATAAGTACGTATTTACGGCAGATATTGAAAAAATGTATCGCCAAATCTGGATAAACCCAGAACACCAATTTAATCAAATGATAGTTTGGAGAAAAAATCCAACTGAAGATTTAAAATACTATCGATTAAAAACGGTCACATATGGAACGGCATCGGCTCCGTTTTTGGCAACTAAGTGTCTAAATCACCTAGCCTCACTTAATATAAGCAGATCACCATTAGGATCCTCTGCTTTAAGGGATGACTTTTATGTAGATGATTGCCTCACAGGAGCAGACTCAATACAGGAAGCAATCCAAATACGAAAGGAGTTGGTAAAAATATTGCTCCCCAACGGATTTAAACTCCGAAAATGGTGCTCAAACAATCAGCAAATTCTTCAAGGACTTCCCAAGGACGAAATAGTAAGCGACATGAAGCTCGACGAAACACTGGAAAACTACAGTGTTAAGACACTAGGTCTCATTTGGATGCCAAAAAGGGATCAACTTTGCGGCCGCACACAAGGCAGCCTAGCAACCCAGATTACAAAACGTGTAGTCTGCTCAGAGCTGGCACAGGTCTTCGACCCTCTAGGCTTGTTCGCTCCAGTCGTGGTAAAGGCAAAAATCTTTATGCAACGACTCTGGGAATCAAAACTCAACTGGGATGACGAGCTACCTACGAATCTTCAAAACGAGTGGAAGGATTACAGAGAGGACTTGCAAAGCCTCAACTCAATGCAAATTCCAAGGCACATATTCGATGGAAAAACTCCAGTGACGAAGGAATTGCACACATTTGTGGATGCGTCAGAGCAGGCATATGGAGCGGCAATATATGTACGCGCAACATACAAGAACAAACAAATATCTGTGCGCTTACTATGCTCAAAGTCTCGAGTGGCTCCAACCGCAAAACAGTCACTACCGCGTCTAGAACTATGTGCTGCATTATTGGGAGCTGAGCTCGCAGACAGGGTTCGACGAGATCTCAACCTTGACGCCACCACAGTGCCAGGATACTTTTGGTCGGATTCTACCGTTGTTCTTTCATGGATCAATGCACAGTCGTCCACATATCATACGTTTGTGGCCAACCGAATCGCGAAAATTCAGGCAGTAACAAGTCAAAGAAATTGGCGACATGTATCGTCCGCCAACAACGCAGCAGATGTCCTTTCAAGAGGAATATCTGCACGAAAATTACCCGAGCACAGTCTATGGCTTTATGGACCACTCTTTTTGCATGGCACTCCAGACAAATGGACGGCCCCTCCTATCATCTCTCCAAGCAATCTGGAGAAGAAAACAAAGCACATAAGCTTAGCTGCATCTCAGTCAACAATAGGCGAAGAGTTATATACCTGTCGACACAGCAACTCATTCTTCAAGTTACAACGCATTGTGGCTTACATGTTGCGATTCTGCTACAAGCGATACAGATCAGAAACTACCACGCTGTGTAAAATGGAACTGGACCGCGCTCGCAATATAATTCTACAAACAATACAGCAAGCTGAATTTGCAGCCGATCTTAAAAGCTTGACGCGCCACAACACAGTGGATAAAAAGAGTCCCATCTCATCCTTGTCACCATTTCAAGGGTCAGATGGACTCATGCGAGTTGGAGGCAGATTGGAGCAAGCCCCACTCCCTTATAATGCAAGGCACCAGATTTTGCTACCTTATAACGATCCAATAGTAAAGATGATATTGCGGGAACTGCACGAAGACAACATGCACTGCGGTGCTCAAGCCTTACGAGCAATTGCCAGACAAGAATATTGGATACTGAACGACAAAACTATGTCGCGAAATATCATTCACAACTGTGTGAAATGCAACAAGGCAAAACCCAAGTTAATGAACCAAATTATGGGCAACTTGCCAGCCGATCGAGTAACACCAACACGCCCGTTTCTCACTACAGGCGTGGACTATTGCGGACCGATTTGGATTCATCATAAAGTTCGCGGAAAGAGACCAGATAAGGCTTATATAGCTGTATTCTGCTGCTTCTCCACTAAGGCGGTCCATCTCGAGCTGGTAAGCGACCTGACTACAAATGCCTTTCTAGGAGCCCTGCGACGCTTCCTAAGTCGCCGCGGAAAATGTCAAACGATTCATTGTGACAATGCCACCAACTTTGTTGGAGCAAACAACCAACTAAAGGAATTGGGTGGATCAATATTTAGCGAAAAGGCCCAAGCAGAGATCATCAATCAGTGCAACAAAAAACAAGTTGCCTTCAAATTCATACCGCCACGAGCGCCATCATTTGGAGGCCTATGGGAAGCTGCGGTCAAGTCTGCAAAACGGCTACTAGTTACCACAACAAATACCGCATCTCTTACCTTTGAAGAGTTGAACACGGTTATTATCGAAATAGAAGCCATCTTAAACTCCAGGCCGCTTACACCAATGTCAAGTGATCCTACGGATAATTCAGCCCTCACCCCAGCACACTTTCTGATTGGTGAGACGCTGACTGCTCCCCCGGATGTCAATACTGACCGCAATGAAAATTCCTTACTTAAACGGTGGGAACTAGTGTCCAGACTCAAGCAGGGATTTTGGAAGCAGTGGTCACAGGAGTATTTACAAGAATTGCAAGCCAGACATAAGTGGAAGTCCGTCAATCCTAATATTAAGGAAGGTATGCTTGTTCTAGTTAAGGAAGACAACATACCTGTGATGAGTTGGCCAATGGGACGCATTGTACGCACATATCCAGGCCAGGATAATCACGTTCGTGTCGTTGACGTCAAAACTGCCTCAGGAATCTACAAACGCCCTATAACTAGGCTTGCGCCGTTATTTCCACAAGATATGGCTAAAAAACGCCCCATCAAGGAAACAGAGGATACAGACGCGCCACCCGTTCAACGAAACGGCTAATGTCGCCAACCATAACCTCGTCTCCAAGGAACGAGGCTGCCAATACAGCCGTGCCATCAGCATTCCCGAGACGATTCACACTGGATTTAGATGATGGTTGATCACCGATTCAACGGCCGGGAGAATGTTTAGTTGCATATAAGTCAACACAAATTTAAATCATTAAGCATGAAACAAGTTATATAAGAAATAACACACAATTGTCAGCACCATTAAAACTATGTCAAGACCATACACATTACCACATATTTATTGACACAATATTCAGCACAATAGGTCAGAAAGCTCTTAGCGACAAAATATCGCTGACCACACAGAATACCGCTGACTGCACAATATGCGCTATGGGCAGTCGGTCAATTAACTCGGTAGTTGCGAAATATGCTATTCTGCATAAGCAAGCAATTGCTGAGAACTCAATAACCCAATTTAACTAATAACACAAACATGTAAACCTAAGCTATTTTTACCTATAAATATTGTGACTTTTCGTTAATAAAGTTAGTGTCTTAGTACCACAGCATTCACTACTATTCACTCATTCTTCCATCGCACTTACTGTGCGCAGCGAAGGACTCCCTCTCCGTAGTCCAACTAGTTACAAGTGCTAGTTGCGACGCCTTTTAGTAGTCAGTTTATGTACTGACTGCTTCCCTTAAACACACACAAACAGTGGCTATGGTGATAGTTTTAGTTGGAGTAGTAGTAACCAGTAGCTGTATATACATACTGGACTATTACATATTGTTTTATAGGATATTTTAGGTAGCACCCCTTACTCCCCCCCCCCCCCTTCACTACTCCTTTGTTCTACATCTTTACTATTCTCCATAAGTGCAGTAGTTATATTAGTAATAGAGTAGTGTGGCTATGGTGATAGTTTTAGTTGGAGTAGTAGCAACAAGTAGCTGTATATACATACTGGGCTATTACATATTGTTTTATAGGATATTTTAGGTAGCACCCCTTACCTCCCCCCCCCTCCACTACTCCTTTGTTCTACATCTTTACTATTCTCCATAAGTGCAGTAGTTATATTAGTAATAGAGTAGTGTGGCTATGGTGATAGTTTTAGTTGGAGTAGTAGCAACAAGTAGCTGTATATACATACTGGGCTATTACAT
Source organism: Scaptomyza caliginosa (assembly GCA_035044725.1). NCBI lineage: Eukaryota > Metazoa > Arthropoda > Insecta > Diptera > Drosophilidae > Scaptomyza > Scaptomyza caliginosa. Next base: position 202 of record JAWNNR010000954.1, on the reverse strand, counting down.
ATTGTTTTATAGGATATTTTAGGTAGCACCCCTTACCTCCCCCCCCCTCCACTACTCCTTTGTTCTACATCTTTACTATTCTCCATAAGTGCAGTAGTTATATTAGTAATAGAGTAGTGTGGCTATGGTGATAGTTTTAGTTGGAGTAGTAGCAACCAGTAGCTGTATATACATACTGGGCTATTACATATTGTTTTATAGG